>JARKIE010000730.1:0-27034 GCA_029378255.1 Mycena rosella
GATCGGGGGCAGGTCGAAATCGCGCGCGTCGGTGCGTCGCACGTTCGCCTCAGTGTCGGCGTCGTCGCTGGGCTCGTCGTCGCTGGCGTCTTGAGCGCGGTCGTCAATGTACGGGTTGGGGCGCGTCTGGGCAGCAAAGCGTCAGCGTCGTTCATCGCCGCGACAGATTGGCAGCATTTCATTCGCTATGTACGCTATTCTACTGTTTTTCATTTCTCATGCGTATATGGACGCCGCGACGAGACGTGTTTGAGGCCCCACAGAGGGTGCAATAATGTTTGTATTTCTATCTATCTATCTACTGACTACGAGAAGACGGGAGACGGCTCACCTAGCAGACATGAGTGTTAGGACCAAAATGCAAAAGGTGGCGGTGCCGTGATTGCGTCAGACATGAGGTGACCGCCGTCGGCACGCAGTCGGCAAGGCCATGTCCCTGCCGACTGCGTGCCGACGGCGGTCACCTCATGTCTGACGCAATCACGGCACAGCCACCTTTTGCTTCTTGGTCTTGACACTCATGTCAAGACCAAGTCACGCTGGCAGCGGGAGGAAGGGGCGAGGGGCGAGGGAGCGAGCGGGCGGGAAGGGGGGGAGGGCAGGGGGGAGGGCAGGGGGCGGAGGGCGAGGGGGGAGCGGGGCGGGAGGGCGGCAAGGCGGGAGGCGCAAGGGCGGAGGGCGGCGAGGGCGGCGACGGTGGCGGGTGCGACGTAGAATAGCTTAGCAGTAGAATATTAGCCTAGAATGAGATATGTAAGAAAGAATCGACGCACAACGAGGGTCGAACCGGGAGGGTCGGAAGCGCAACGGCGCGCAAGACGGGATTGGACTGCAGAAGAATGAGACAAAGGCAGGACAAGACAGCAGACACGACTAGACTCACGAGGAGAGGGCACGACGGCGCAGACTGTGGGACACAAAGCGGTAAGTAAATTTATGAGCCAGAGGGCACGGATGTTAAAGAACTTAGGTGCAGGACATTGCAGAATGAGGAGCACCCCAGGCGGGGGACGCAGGCGGGGCGCGCAGGCGGCCGTAGGAATGCGGAGATGCTGGAATTATCAGGGGTGAGGAGCGCCAACACGACCGAACCGCAACGCACCTCACCTTGAGAGAATAGGTCGAACGGGGGAGGGGCGGAGCGCCAGTAGTCAGAACCGCGAGGAAAGAGGGTGTAGAGGCGCCTAAGCAAATGGTAAGTGCGGCAATATGAGGAGAGTGGCATAACTGACATGGAGTCCAAGAATGTAACAATGAAATGCTGCAAATGCAGGTGAGGAAGGACGAACAGAACACGAACGAAGGGAACTCACGGTCGTGGACGGGTAGGCGCAGGTCGGGTGATTATGAGACGAGAGGGGGGAGGGATTCGAAAGTGAGTGCTGCAGGTACTTATAGACGGGGGAGGAGTGCTCATTGTCCATAGGATAGCTTACCGGATGCGCGCGACGCTTTCCTAATCGAGCACTTGTGCAGTGGCCTCGACGGTCCAAGTTGCCCGATCAAGGCGTCGAAGTGGCCATCCTGGATTTTCACTGATGGGCCAATCGTACGACAAGCGAACAATAGTAGGGTGCTTTCGGCCAGCTAGTATTGTTTCTGACGCTTGGAAATTAGCGCCTCGGTTTCACCCCTGCACACACACTTGCCGTCCCACAAACTGCCGCCATGTCTGGCCAGCCAGCGCCCACCAAACGCGCCCTGCGTTCCAATAGTACCACCAAGACAGTGGTGAACCTAGGCCTGAATCCCGAGCCAAAACCCGCCAGAGTCACTAAGGCAAGGAAGGGGAAGACGGCGGCCGAGGTACGCCGCTTCATCACATTGAAAGCTGGCGTTTATCTGACCGCGTATAATACCAGGCTGCCGACACTACCGCTGTCCAGGAGGGGAAGAAATCAAGGAAGAAGGTTGTAGGAAAGGTATGCGCTCTTAGTGCTAGTCGTGTTTTATGATTGAATGACTCGTGGTTAGGCCGTGCAGCTGCCGTCGAATCCTACGCCCTTGAACGAGCAAGATGTTGAGAGAAATAAGGACAAGAAGCTGACCCCCAAGGTATGCGTGCTTTCAGTGCCACTCGGACTTGATGATTGTCTTACCCTTTCTTAGCCTGCCCCGCCACCGTCGAATCCTTCACCCGACGACGAGGATGAGGAAGATCTGCTACCCAACGTCAATTCACGCGGCCACACGCCCTACGACAAGGGAATGGCCTTTTCCGCAGCCCCACGCGCAGTTGGGACATTCCAGCGCCAGCCCCACACACTCGTTCCAGTACTCCCGTTCGAGCACCCCTGTCGACCTGAACAAACTCAAGCCCCACGACAAATGACAACAACAACAACAACAACAACAACACGGAGTCAAACTTCAGCGACTCCGAGAAGGAGAGGCAAAAGGCAGAGCACCAGCACAACGAGATCGCCCGCCAGGTGCCCTGGGAGGGAGTTTACGTGAGCGAGGAGGAGGAGGAGGCGGAGGCGATGAAAGAGTACCAGCAGGATGCGCGGGGCGAGGGGCGCCGCCGACGAAAGCGCAGGGTCACAGACGACGAGCACGGTGAACACGATTCGGACGCCGACCAGGACGACGCAGACGAGCCGGAGCCGGACGACGACGCGCAGGAGCCGGACGACGACGACCCGACCTGCCCGCCACCGTGGGAGATCAAGCCCGGACCTCTCAGCGCGGCTGGCGTAAACAAGGCTCTCGCGGCGCGCCAGGCCTACCACAACATCCTCCGGGAAGTGGCACGCGATGATGGGAAGAAGGTCTCCGCCGTCCTCAAAGCCATCGGCGAGACAACTAAACTGGGGCGGAAAACAAACCCGTGGAACGCCTTCCACATGCAAGAGTGGTCCCGTAACCCTCAGCCTAAAGGCAGTAAGTCTTAATGTGTTGCTCCATGTGAGGCGCCGCAGCTGATGTACTGTTATTCAGTGAGCAAGAAGGAGTATCATGAGGTCGTGCGCGCCAAGTACCGAGAACTATTTGCCCACCTCTCAGAGGACGACGCGAAGGATCCTGGCGCGCGGGCCGCGTGTGTCGCGGACTTGATGTTCTGGTACAGCGAGGCGACCACGGTGATGCTGGACGACCAGAAGGCAAACGACCGGGGGCACGCGATGCTCACAAAAGTCGTCGAACCGTTCATCAATATGGCAAGTCATTGCCGGCCCTCATTTCCAACTACGCGCTGATTTCGTTACAGAGCACGGTCACTGCGAACACCCGCGACATCGAAATCTGCGGCTACGCGATCGACCCCTTTACCGACAACGCCATTATCTGGGGTGGGGGTCAATTTTTCAGTGGCGTTTACGCGCGGTTCAAGGACGCCATCAAGCGGGAGCTCAGTGATATAAAAGCGATGCATCAGTGAGTCAGTTCCCGACGATATGAACAGATCACTGACATAGGTATAGAGTTGTGGCAATGGAATCGCGCGACGCTGCAGCGCGCGGGATCGATCACCCGATAATCATCGACTTTGCGCAAACATCGACGGAAAAGAATCATCGCGACACAAGACGTCGTCTGCTGCACAAGATGTTCTTAAACGATATACGTACATCGTCTTTGTTTCAGTGGCATGGTCGAATCTTAGGCTCCTTTCAGACATCGCTTTGGCACAGCGCGGCGACAACCTGGTGCCACCGAAGGACATGTCCTGGAAGTGGCTCGACATGGCGATCAAACTACGTTTGCGCATCGTCGAGTGGCCGGTGGAGCTCAAGTTGGTCTACCCCAGGCCGGGCTTCGCCATTGCGAACATCAAGGACGCCGCGGCGATGAAAGTGATGGTGGTGGCGATGAAGGCGAGATATCTGGGAACGGAGGACGCCGTGGAGGAAGACACACCGAGGATCGTTTCCTGGACAGAAGGTACGTTCCTATTTCATCAGTACGGAGGGGCTATACTGACATGTTCATACAGAGGAATGTGACCTGCCGCTAACGGACATGCTTGACGTGCCACTCGTCGTTTGCGCCGACGGGTCCATTCTGCTCCAGGCACACGCCTTGAAGGACCTTCTGAAGCGTGTGGCGAGGAAGGGTAAGCGCAAGGCCAGCGACCGCGAGGAGTCCGAGGACGATGGCGACAACGGCAATGACAACGAAGACGACGACAGCGACGCGCCCGAGGTCTCGAACAAACGCAAAGCTCCGGAGCAGACTGGGCGCAGTGGAAAGCGCCCGAGAACTATAGGCCCAAAACAGCCAAAATGCTATAGCGCCCGCCGCGAGCGGCTCCACTTCGAACGCCGCGAGCGGCTCCAACGGCGCTGGCTCCCAGTCTGCCCCATCTGGCGCGTCTGGATTGACGTGCCGTTACATCAACGGCGAGGACGTCTCGGAGTCCTTCGTAGGAACTGTCGTCAAGTACCACGGCGAACCGACGCGCATCCAGCGCCAGACACAGGTTTGGACCGCGGGGAGCTGGCGCGCGCTGCCGAAGGGGCTAGGCGTCGCGGTATCCGAGGATGCCGAACCTCATTGTGAGCTGCTACGGTTCTACATCAGCCTTTTCGACAACTAGTTAGTTTATCTCATGCCACCCACTTTATTTCCCTCCTTATTGCGTACGGTTTTTTTGCTGTATACTTTGTCCCGGTTCCCGTTATGCATTATGTCTTTCTCCCTGAATCACATGTGATGCATTTGAAACAAATTTTCTCAAAAAAAAAAACGGTAGCCGAAAATTTCGCCAAGTCACCGATCCCAATTAGGAACACTACCGCCAACATCCCAATTAGGAAGTTACTCCGGATTGGGTCGGGTGAAGAGCGCGGTGCAAGCGCGGGGGTGAGCTGAATGCAATTTGATACGAGTGTCAGTAGATACTTCATACTTAGGCTGCGGAGAACAAATAATAGAAGGACAAAAAAAAAAAAAGAACTTGAGCAGGGATCGAACCGGCGACCTCTGGAGAAAAAGATGAGGTAAGACCCGTATCTTGGCGAGCACCATAACCATTGACCGACAATACCATGTTTATGTAGGGCACATAGGAATATAAACTCACGTTGTCAAACCAAAGGAGAAAAAAACAGCCATCCGAATGCGGACCACTACCGCCAACCTCCCAATTGGGAAAATTTCATCCATTTGATCTGCTGAGGGTAGGGAACAACATCGGCATAAGCTTTTGAGTAAATTATCTATACAACCATGGTTAGAGCAGGCAAAAGACAAAAAATTCAAAGAAAAAAAAAAAAAAAAAAAACAGCCATCCGAATGCGGACTACTACCGCCAACATCCCAATTGGGAAATTTTCATCCATGTGATCTGCTGAGGGTAGGGAACAACATTGGCATAAGCTTTTGAGTAAATTATCTATACAACCATGGTTAGAGCAGGAAAAAGACAAAAAATTCAAAGAAAAAAAAAAAAAACAGCCATCCGAATGCGGACTACTACCGCCTATGCTCCCAATTGGGAAATTTTTGTCCATTTCATCCGGGAAGGCTATGAAACAACATAGTTCCAATATTTTGTGTAAATGATGATATACAACCACGTTGAGAGCAAGGAGAAGGGCAAAAAATAAAATAATAAAAAAGAATAAATATAAAAAAAAAAATCACAAGTCTTTTGGGCAGATGTGGGTGTACCCACCATGGAATGGTCATACCCACGGCGAAGTCATGGTCATACCCACATGGCATGGGTATGCCCATGTGGGACCAAACAAACCGTGGTCATGCCCGCCTAACCCTAATGAAAGCTGGGCATGCCCACCATACGTGGGCATACCCAGCACATTTTTAAAAATAATATGGATATATCCACTCAAGGTGGATATACCCACGTAGAATATGGGCATGCCCAGGTGGCGTTTCAGGTGGGTACGCCCACAATTTGGAATTTATATGTGGGCGTGCCCATGCAGGATCTGGGCATACCCACATGGAGACCGGTGGATATACCCAACGACTGTGGGCAAGACCACATCATGTAAGGTGGGCATGCCCATATAGGCATATGGGTATGCCCAGATAGACAATGTGGGTATGCCCAGACTCGCATATGGGTATTCCCAATATGGTGTTTCAAGAGTCGATTCAGCAAGGTGAGTGCTAAGGCACATCGATACCGCCAGGTGAGTGCTAAGGCACATTGATACCGCAAGGCGACTGCTGGGGCAGGTCGGTACCGCAAGGCGAGTCCTGGGGCGCATCAATACGGCAAGGCGACTGCTGGGGCGCATCAATATCGCAAGGCGAGTGCTGGGGCGCATTGATACCGCAAGGCGAATGCTGGGGCGCATCGATACCAAGGATGCTGGGGCAGGTCGGTATCGCAAGGCAAGTGCTGGGATGCATCAATACCGCAAGGCAACTGCTGGGGCGCATCGATACCGCAAGGCAACTGCTGGGGTGCATCGATACCGCAAGGCGAGTGCTGGGCAGATCGGTACAGCAAGGCTGAGCCACGAAAAGGGCCCCACATGGAGGTGCAAAA
Organism: Mycena rosella; assembly: GCA_029378255.1. Lineage (NCBI taxonomy): Eukaryota > Fungi > Basidiomycota > Agaricomycetes > Agaricales > Mycenaceae > Mycena > Mycena rosella. Next base: position 6,467 of record JARKIE010000730.1, read on the forward strand.
TTGAAAAATTAGCTGGGCAATGGACGAACCGCCCAGCGTCCCCACGGCACACCAGTAGGCATACAAGGGCTGTATAGGGCCCCAAGAAGGCCTCCTAGAAGGGAGGAACCAGGGGGGGCAGCACGAGGCAGGAAAACGGCCCCGTGCAGGCCCAAAATCCCCAAAACGAGCTGGTTATAGGGGACACACGCCCACATGTGCAAATGGTGGGCATGCCCACATGGACAGGTGGGCATACCCATGTTGATGGATACGCCCAATAGGGCTGGTCATATCCATGGATCTGGGACCTATTAGGGCCATCCTCTCATTGGCAGAGTCAGTCCTAGTGAGGGTAGTTTCAGGGTAGCCTGAAGTGCAAAATTCAGTCCTGCTCCTCGGCAGTCGCGAGTACCAAAAACGCACATATCATATCCGAATCATTCGTCGCCACATACGAAAAAATCAGCAGGATCTGCACGTCCGGAAACACCTTTGCCGCCAGCGTCCGCCTTACTAAATTGCCCATCCCCACAAGGAACCTCGAGCGCACCATATCTCTTTGCCCATTCCGTAAATATGAGCCATTGCATGTGAATCTCCGCCACAGCGCACGTGCCGCGGCTCGGCCTGCTGCTCGCGCTTCCACGCCTTGGTCATGTCGCGCAGCTCCGCTTTTTCCACTCTGCCGCGGGCACGGTGACGAGCTCCACCGGCCCTGCGGGCTCCTCGACTTTTGGCGTAAATAGGGCCGGCAGGATGTCCGGCGGGAGATGCTCGATCCTGCGCCTTGTCTGTGATCATGAGCAAATGTGGTACGGTCCATGTCCATCGTCGGTGGCGAAGCCCTTGCTCTTGCTCTCCGACTCTATCTTGATCGCGGGGAATGCGGGGCTGCCGGAGAGGATACTGAAGTTGATGCTCGAGCTGTACCCGACGGAGCCATCTTCGTACAGCCGGCGCGCCGCCTCGTACTCCATCTTCTCCGACAGAAGAAGAATGAAATGAATTGTTCTACGTCGACTGGCTGGATTCATCCTAACGTCCTTGGCCACCTGCGAGCGCCGTTTATAGGGCCGGAGATAAGATGAGATGACATCAAACCTGCAGAACAGACCAATGCACGCCTCCTTCTCCTCCTCACTGAGGCTGGCGTACTCCTGGCTGGCCTCCTTGGCCGCCTGCGCGAAATTGAGCTTCCGGCTGCTCGACGCCTGCTGCTGCTGGATCCAGTCGGTTAAATACAGCTGCCACGCCGAAGGCGTCAACTTGGGGGGCCGGCCTTGTCGTGCACCTCGCAGTCGTCAATGACTCGGCGCGGCGGCTGTACGCGTGGATGGTGTTAAGCGCAATGCTCAGCACGCTTGAAGATGGGAAGAGCTGCCCCACAGAGAGCGAGTTGCGCCGCAGCGCAGGGATGCGCGCTGCCCCTGGCCCAACAGCGGCAAATGGCGCGCAGAGGGCCGCGGGGACGAGGGCGTGTGCAGGTGGCGTGGAGATGTCGAGGGCGGCGTGTCTCAAAGGTACTCTGCGTGATGATGATGGCGGGCACATTTTCGTCGATGAGCGCGAGCGGGCCGTGCTTAAGCTTGCCGGCGAGGATCCCTGGGGGGCGCGCGTCAGCGCGAGGGGACCGGGGAACGCAACGCACCCTCAGAATGCATATAACTAATCTCCTGTATCTTCAGCACACCCTCCAAGCACGTCGTGTACTGGTACCTGCGGCCCATGAGCAGCAGGTTCTTGTTGTCCTTGATTGTCATCGCGAGCTGCTGCAGCGCAGCGTTGCCCTCGAGCACGCGCTTGATCATCGTGGGCATTGTGTGCAGCCCGTTGATGATCTGGCTCCGCTGCTCCGAGAAGGAGCTACGGTCCTCGGAGAGCGCATGTCCCGCACGCGATGAACACGATGCGCCGGCAGCACCGCGTGATCGGCAGGTACGCGTGCAGCCCGCCCAGTGTGATCTTGTTGTCATCAAAGTTGACGATGCCGATGAGCAGCGGGGAGCCGCGGCGGGCCGGTGACAACCTCGTTGGGGTAGTGGATGGACTTGAACACGAAAGGAAAGACAGCTTGACGTCGAATGTATTTGCAGTGTTAAGGGCAAGAGCTAGAAGGCGTGCCAGCCTGGGCTAAAGCGGCCGGATGTGAGGCATGAGAAGGCGCCGAGGAAGGAGATGCCTGCTGATGAACCTTGAGATTGGGGCTGGCGGTGAACGCAGCCTTCGCTGTCGTAGAGGGAGACACCGATGCCAAGGAGGACGACACGGCGGGAAGAGGTGGGAGTGTTATCGGAACAGCACAGCCACTCTGGCCGCAGCAGCGCCGCCATCAAACGACATCCAGCGCTTGCGCCGTCCAGCAGCCTTCCTCGCCGCTCCTTCTCATCCACCGCCGTGCTTATACAAGAGGGCCACCGCTGAACGGCAGGCCTCTCTCTCTTGACTTCTAACCACCACCACCACCACGCCCAATTTCAGGTGAGTTTTGTGTTGTTTGGATTCGATTCTTCTGCTAAGGGTTCCTGTAGTTCTGAACATCGTGATTACTCAGGTACGTCGTCCTACAGGCTGTTTTTTTAGAGCTGATGTCCGCAGTCCTTCACCATGAACACAGCGATCAATGCCATGATGGACGCCGCCATCGACGCCATCCTTACCTCTAACCTGGCTCTCTGGCGGCCCGGAGGCGTTTATACTTTCGAGATCGCATCCAACCAGCTCCCACCTTCTTCCCTGTGAGCGCGAAGCCAAAATTGGGTTTTCTGGCTTGCCCCTGGGGCGTAAGCGCGAATGGATGCGCCAATGCCGTCCCCAGCAGCAGGAATGGTGATTCTATTCCCATGTCCCAGATGCGTGGCGATTCGGTGAGTTTGTTTCATCGCAACAGCGTGCGCTAACTTTTCCTTGCAGAGGCTCTCATTCACCTTCACTTCCGACTTCACAGCGCCTGGATTCCGCCCAAGCGCTGCGAGTTCTGCAGCGTGCGCCACCAAGAAAAATTCAGCCTCCTGCGTTTGGTGAAATGGTCGGTATCATCGCGGTTTTCGAGTATTATCTCTGGCGCCTCAATTGGCCCAGCATTAGGCAAGTGACTTTTAGTGAAGTTTTTGCATCTCGACTGATTATTTTGTCCAGACACGAAATGTAATTAAATAATACGGACTGTAACGTGGGTTGGGCTTAGCGTGGTTCAGGTCTGGAACCGAGAAAATAATGTGTGTTAATCCTTAAACACCGATTGTATGTTAGGAGGCGCTGACACGCTTTTGCAGCACTTACCTCCACCATGTCGATGTCGGTTGGGAAGGTATGTGATACTTCCCGCTTCTCGGAGCTGACATATACTTCCTAGATCGCGAATCTGCTCGAGCGGGACTCGACGGCGCAGCGTTTGAAGATCTAGATGCTCTGCCGCGTGCCACGCATGCAGAGGCGCCCATGATTCCCCGGAGCGTTGTGCATGCGTTGCTCGCGGTGCAGGGCCGCCTGGCGAGCAACTGTAGGCTAGGGCGGATGGCTGTGCGCTGCAGGAGGAAGTGCCGATGCAGTTTTGATTTTTGTAATTCAGGGTCGACGACCGGCGGGTGTACCTGCGGGTGCACCTACGGGTACACCTGCGGGTCCACCTGCGGGTACACCTGTGGGTGCACCCTGGGGTTGCTCGGAAATATGCTGTTTTCACAATGCTTTCCTAAATTTAGGAAAGTCTTTGTTTCCATATAGCTGAAAGCCCCGCCGAAAGAATTCCTTTCGGCGCGGCTTTCAGCTATATGGGAAAGACCTTCTTTTGTTCTCACCCAAAATGGCTGCTGAAAGGCCCTCTTTCAATAGTCCTTTCGTACGCTCGGTACAATGAATGAATTGGTGTCTTTGGAAACGGTTATGGATTGTAGCTACTTTTGTAGCAGTTTTGTACCAAATGAAGTTATCAACATTTTATTAAACTGTATTTTGCTATGGATTTATATAGTTTTGGATAGGATCTTCACCTAGGTCAGAATTTTGCTTTCTACGGTGTGACCAGCCGTAAATTTTGCGATTTATTTTTATTTTTGAATGGTTCCTGGCCCAGCAACTGCCTGTGGCAACCCTTGCCACAGGCTGCTACTGGTCGCAATTTTTGCCATTTCTTTATTTTCCTTTTTTCTTTGGCAGTTCTTGGCCCAGCAACTGCCTGTGGCAAGGGTTGCCACAGGCTGCTACCAGCCGTGAATATTGCGAATTTTATTATCTGTGCATGGTTCCTGGCCCAGCAACTGCCTGTGGCAACCCTTGCCGCAGGCTGCTACAGGCCACAATTTCTTCCATTTTCATTTCTCCTGACGCCATTGACATCCATGGGCAGCCACACTTCGTCAGAGCCGGGCCAGTCCTTGCTTGCTCAATTAGGTCCAGTGTGTTGAAAGTGAATGAAACAATGAAACCAGAAGATCTGGTTCCTGTGTCAGGTCACATCACTACACAACAAATGGCTGGGCCTGTGGCAGTCTGTGGCAAGGGTTGCCACACGCTGCTGCTCACACAAGAAGCTACTAACCCACCCTTCAAGGTCAGTAACTGCAAAATGGAAACTGGCAGTTGAACATCCACCATGCCAGCCTGTGGTAACCCCTGCCACACACACAGCTGCTGGCCAAAGGACTGTCCAAGACAAATGGAAAATCGGAAAAATTAGCGGCCTGTAGCAAGGTGGTTAGCAAGGTTGAAGGTGTGGTGTGCCAACCCTAAACCCTAGCATAGGGTTTCTTAGATCCCTAGACCCTAGGTGTTTTGTCCCTGAGTAACCCTCTACGCTGCGCTGCGCTCGGTGGTCAGTGGGGCTTGTCGCCCGACTCGCGCACCAACCCGACGGCACCGAGGGTAACATTGTCTACATGCATCTCATCGATCCGCTCCCGCTGCAGCCTTGCAGCCCCACTTTGTACGTCCTCCTGCTCTCGCATTCTAGGATACTTTGAACTGACACACACATTTCCCAGCTTGACCGTGTGCAATGCCTGGCTGCAGGCCGACGTCAATCGCTACAATGGCACCAACTGCTGCCTCCTATGGAAGACGTTCGCGAGCAAGGGGCTCGGTGTCGACGCTGCCAACCACGTCAACAACACTGACATCCCTTCTGACTGCTAACTCGAACTCTTGCATTGACTCCTAGACTCACGACACGACTTGACCGCTACATTGTCATTACAAATTATCGGGACTCCATGTATAGTTAGAAAACAATCACAATTTTTCTTTGGGCTCCTTTCCTTATTTGATTCTGAATGAGTGTGTTTCTTTTGTGCAAGAAGTGGGACGTGTTGTTTGTCCCTGCATCGTGATTATCTTGACGTGTTTAGGCACGTGATGTAAATCCCAGTTCCCACACTTGTACTTTCAACGAAGCGTAGCTGAAAAGTAGCGATCTACGATTGCCTGATGGCGCAATCACGCAGAACTTACATGCAGCAAGTATCCGCGCGAAACCACTGCCCAATCACTTGAGATGTTTGTAGCCTTTCAATGCCAAGCTGGCAGACCTCTACTGTACTATTTCGTTCAAATCGACAGTCACGCGTCACATAGGGGTTTGTCGAACCTCTCAAGCGTGGCATGTGCTCCAAATTTGTCGAGGAGACACCAAAGAAGCAGATTCTCGGGTCGAAAATCGAAAAAAAGAATTCCGGTGTCTCGCAACAAATTCGCCCGTGTCGAAGTGTCGAAATTGTTGAACAGGTCACGTGTCACACCCCATGTCGATTTGAACGAAATAGTACAGTATACTGCGACTCAGCGGGCTCTTGGCAGATGATAATATGCAAGTTTTTGGTGTGATTTTGAGTCCCACAAACGCGACTACTGGAAGATCCGAACCACAGACTTATCCGAACCGTGCAAACTTGTAAGAATCGAGCGAATGCAATTCGAGATCGTAGCTATGTATGTATAAACCACGGCAAGGAGGAAACATGACCATATAACTAACCGCTGCCACACCTCAAATTTCCCGCTAACCTGTCCTGTCATTTCCCAACGCCGACATTAATAACAAAAGAAGGAGCGGCGGATGCTGCGACATCGACATGAGTCGCGGGTTGCTGTCGGCGTGAGACCCGTGGACCCCCGTCCACAGGTAGAGGCCCGACACTGCGATCATACCAAACCCGCACGATCATCAGAGTGGGCGCGATATTCTATACCCCTTCCAATATTCAAATTTCAATTATTTCGGAGGATTCGAAACGCACCATCATCTGTGGTATAGATCCTTCGAAAATGGAGGTAACCGTCTATGGGGATTGAGCCACGAAACAATCGGGGGAATGAAAGATAGTACGCACCGAGTATAGTTTAAAAACCGAAAACGAGATAAGATACAGCAGGATACTGAGACAACAGATGACACCGGACTCCAATCTCGTTGCGCATTTGCATGTTCAGGCAAGTAAAACTGGAGGTAACGATCACGTACATGATAGCGATGGCAGTGTCATACCTGCGCACATGTGCTGGCTTGAAGATGATACAAGCATCACGCCGAACCCACCATATCCGACCGGCTGGTGAAAATTGGATGAATTAGAAGACTTGGGAAAAAACGGTAGAACACACCAGTCAATCCCATGAGCACGATGTTGGTAATCAGAGCCATCGCACACGAGATGCGGGTGGCGAAGTGAGGGGAAAGCAGACCGCCATCCACATAAGCCAAGACATAACCCACTACTGCGCAACATCATGAATTTCGGTCAGGCAATCTTGGAAACGCATACATGTAGTCCCAAGCAACATAAGTAACGGGAAAATGACCACCCAGATCTTGCATCCCCACAACCTGAAGCAGCGATATATCTAGGTCAAAATGAACCCCTTGACCTTCCAGTATTTTTGGATGCCTTACAAATAGCCCGTCGGTGACGATACTGTGGATATTTAACATCACGAGAGCCAAAGAAGGGTGTGCGCTTACTTATTTGTGACCAGAAGAATGTCACTGGCGGTATACAGCCCTTGAAACAACTTCCCTCCATCTGGCTTGAGCCCTTCAATGGTCGAGTGGAGCACTTGAATTCCCAAAACCGTAATCCAGGCGTGAATCACGAGCTGGACCGTCGCGAGAATAGCCATCACAAAAATAGCCACCCTGAAAATTCTGCATCCCGCTCCCGTCCAACGATGCAAAGAATGAGCTGCAATAAACAGGAGAACGAGCAGAATTCCTGCAAGAGAATATGAAGGCGTGGGCAGTTGCTCGCCTCCGGTAGCTCACCGTAAAGTAAGATCTCTACCTAGTGGAAGCCGGGACCGTCAACTCTTGGATTATTGTGGAAGTAGGGGGTCACATACACATATTGCCCAGAGCCCGGATACCGCTGAGGCCCAGGAACTGGAGAAGATGGTGGTTTCGACTGCGTAGTTCAAGGTCAGAAGAATACCATGCGAGGTACCAGCACATGATGTTGCTGTGTCTCTTTATAAGAGTCACATCAATCTTGACTGCGCCGTCACCGAGGGGCAAACGTATGAATGGTCGGCAGGTTATGTATGGAGCTACAAATAGTTCACTGGTCGATGGCTACCCATAGCGGTAACTGCTATGTCCGATGACAATGGCCCTAACAACAGCTCAATATCTGAGGAATATGGAGGCAGATATGTCCCACTCTCCCACGTAAGCCGTCGTATCGATATTTCAAGGTAGGTTCGGTGGTACTTACCGGTGTATATTGGAATCTTGAACGACAAAGGAATGCGCTGATCCTGTTCCAAAAGATTAAGACATTCCGAAACAGCATATGTTGCGTTGTCTACAAACTCGGGGATGAAGTGCGCTTGTCTCCGATCACGTTTCATCTCATCGCCATGTTTAGAGTTTCCAAGAGCGCGGAGGCGCAAGACGTTCCGCCTCGGCCTAACAAACACCCGTAAGTGAATGGACATGGTTTATCATGTCATGAGTTGAACTCGATTCCAAAAAGATTAAGACATTCCGAAACAGCATATATTGGGGGGTGGGGATTTATTATACTCGTGTGGTCCACAACATGAACAACGAGTCTACCGAAGACAAGCATGTAGTAATTTACGGGTAGTTATCCGTACATAATGCGTTCTCTACAAACGCGGGGATGAAGTGCGCTTGTCTCCGATCACGTTTCATCTCATCGCCATGTTTAGAGAATTTCCAAGAGCGGGGAGGCGCAATACGCTCCGCCTCGACCTAACAAACACCCGTAAGTGAATGGATGTGGTTTATCATGTCATGAGTTGAACTCGATTGTCCAACGCCGGGCCGCGTGGATAAGGTGATCCGGATGAAACGGCAGAGCACTGGCACGAGACGCCGATGTTGGGGATCGAGCAATATTGACTTGATCAATCGAGCCGAGATGGCTGAGTTTGAAAGGGTTCAAACACCCACATAATTTACGAATCAAACCCCACCCTTCTGGCATCAGCATTCCGACCACCTCGCACGTTTGCTAATTTGCGAGCCTAGGAGATTTACAGAATGTGAAACATCCAACCGAGACACTTCTGGCCGTTTTGGTTGTTGTGATCTGTAGAGAAGGTCAAGTTCAACTGAAGATAAGAGGAGTTGCCTATATTGATCAAAGTTGGGGAATTGTCAGGTTGGAATTGTTAGAGCCAATTTAGCACACCCCAGAAAATAATTAATTGTCATGACCTAATTGACAATTGAATTGTCAGAAACTGACAGATAACAACATCAAATGCCCTACTCTGGACGTCGCCCCCGGATGAACAGGATAAGGAAAATGAGAAGGCTCTATAGCATAGGATAATTGTCGGAGGAGGTTTCCGCGCGCATAAATCTAGAAATCTAAAGGGGTAGTCTATTTATTTCTGCCTGAAAACCATCACAAGGGTCCATCTGAAAATGCCTGCGCTTGGACGTTATACAGCTCGGCATACTCGCCGCCACGCGCAAGGAGCTCCTTGTGAGTTCCAGTCTCAACCGCCTCACCATTCCTCATGCATCTGAATGAAATTCAGCCGACGACCGAGGGAAAAAAATAACACTGTGTGCTCCCATTATGAGATCCGCGTGCTTGGTCATATATCTCATTCCGCCAGAATAAAATCAATTTAAGAAACTGAGTTCATAGGGTCATCCAGTATCAAAAAATGGACATCATGGTATGAAAGTACTTGAAAAATATAGACCTTATTCAAATTTTAGTTCATATAGATTGCTTGCCATTTGAGCTCACAACGCAGCTCGCAAGTTCGCCATTTTGAGCATTTTAGGGCATTTTTTGGTGTTTTTACCTCAAATGGCCATCTTGCTCTGTGGATTGTGAGCCCGAAACCCATGCGATTTGGGTGAACCAAAATATGAGTGTGTTCCTATTTGCAGGTACTTTCATGGTGGTTTCACCATTTTCTCATACCGTGTGAATCGACGAACCCGATCAGGAAGATGATTGTATTACGACACAGCCACATAGGTAAAGTATGCATTAAACCTCACAGAGGGTCCTGGAATGATCCCAGGTTCGTGTTACAATCTTAGTTGAAGTGATTTGGCCCAGAAATGGGCTCAAACCACTGCGGGCATTATTTTTTTGCCGCCACTGTATACTACAGACTTTGGCATCTGCTGGCAGGGTATTTCTCGAAATCGGGATCCAAGCGATTTGAAGGAAGTCCAATAACCAGTCGTTTTGCAGGGAATTTGATGCAGAGAGCTCGGAGGGCATAGCAGTACAAAGTGTTGATTTCTGTAGCAGTTCAACTCGGTGTCGAAATAAAATAACGCAAGTCACGGGAACATAGCCTGGCCCCGAGTCCAACGGGTGACGCCCGGAGAGTAATTCCTTCGATGTATAGTGTATTAGATGTGAGTGCGGATCATCCGCCACCAGGCTTGCTCTCGTCCATTGTCGTGGCTTACTTTACGAAGGGTTTTATGGACCAACTGTGCGCGAAGGTCGCTTCGGGCGGATATATATTACTGGAAAGGAATCCGTGCAGCTCGGAAAGGTTCTTTACTATGAACGATAGTGTATAGAAACTTGAAACCCAGTGCACCGGCACATAAAACAATGTCAGAAGCCATATAGCCGTCCCAAGTCAAACGGGGGCTTTCACCCAGTCAGTGAGGAGTGGATCAGTAGATGTGAGTGTGGAACGTCCGCCACCAGGCTTTCCTTGTTCTGCCATCTCCATTTTATTTATGCGGCAGTTCAACCCGGCGTCGAATTGCAAACACTGAATAGCCTGGCCCGAGTTGCACGAGGAGTTCCCGCAGACAAGTTAACAATGTTGCGACACTAGGGTGTGTGGGCGCGGACCGCCCACTACCAAGCGCTTCCCATATGTGGCAGCTCAAGTTGAAACACAGGAAAGAAAAGGAAACAGAGACTAGGCAACACCATTCCCTGACCTCGAGTCGAACGAGGAATTCCCGCAGACAATGACAAATTCACCTTATTACAGTGTGTGGGCGCGGACCGTTCTTTCCTCACTGTGGCCGTGATGGTTGATTTATGTGGCAGTTCAATCCGGCGTTGAAATACAAAAATATTCTGCGCAGTGATGCATAGCCTGGCCTCGAGTCGAACGAGGAGTTCCTGCACATACGGACACCGTACGTTTTCAGTGTGTAGGCGCAGACAGTCCGCCCAGGCTTGCGTATCCCAGTATCGAGTTTATCTACCATCTACGTAGATGAAAAGGAAGCGGTCGAAACCATAGCCTTAGCCCCGAGTCAACCGAGGAAATTGAATTGCTACAGAAACAGTCAACACTCATTTACCCCAGGTTGTCCGTCCGCCGCCAGGCTGATTCTCCCCCAGTCTGGACTCGCGATGTACGCGTTCAAGTCGCGTGACCGCGCGTAACCGGTCCGGATCCATGATCTGATCATCATCTCCCTCTCACGGTGACTACAAACGTCCGCCTGCCGGCGCCTGCTGACCTATATCGACGCGCACACCGACACCTTCATCGCGCGCTCGCCGAGGCCGTCGCGATCCCGTTCATCTCCGGCGATTCCGTCTTCCGGCCCTCGGTGCTCCAGATGCCCGAAGAAGACCGTCCGCTCTACGGGCACTGCGACGTCCAGCGACGGTGGGACTTGGGCGGGCGGCGATTGTGTTGAGTGCTGAAAAGCGTAAGGTGTGTTCTTTTCTCTGTCTCTACTATTCGTTCTTGTCCGTCGTCCCTCGCGTCTGCTTTTCCTGCCCGCGGCGCCTTATTCGTGCCATTGCACCCCTCCTTCCTCCACCCTTCCGCAGCGCCCGCGTGCGCGTCCTACTGTGTCACTTTCCGTACAGCGTCGAGACTGTACGCGGCGCATCTCTCTGCACCCATCGTCCGCCGCATCCCCTACGCTTCTTCCACTCAATGGGCCTTCCTTGTCCCCATACCCCTTCAATATTCCCTTCGCCCACTCGCTAACGCTCCTCCCAGATCCAAGTCCTCCCGCGGTGCCTGCACCTTCCCCCGCTCTCCCTGTACGGAATCGAGCGTACGTTCGCGGGCCGGGTGCGCGAAGACGATGATTCCAGCGAAGGTGTGGGGAAACTTTGGCATTCGGTGCGTCTTCCCGTCTATCGATTTTGTTCCCTGTTATGTTCCTCCCCGCGTTCCCTTACATTGATCTACACCGCAGCCAATCCGTCTCCTTCCCATCCACGTCCTCTTCACCCTTTCACGTCTTCCGCGCCTTGCTCCGCTGTGTCTCCGCACATCCCGCATCATGGCCGTCATGCTCTTCTGTTCCTTCTGCATCCAGCCCATCCCTGCTCTTCCTTCATTCGCGTCGTGCCGCTTCGTCTCTCCGTGTCGTCGCCCCCATTGCTCCTTCCACCCACCCCCGTCCTAGCGTTCTCGCCCGATCTTCCTCATCTCCCAATCCTCCTTGTCCGCATCCGTATCCGCCTCTGCTTCATGCCACGTCCGACGTGCGCGTCGCAAATAAATGCAGTCCTCCACACCCTTCCTTCGTCTTTCCTCCACCGTGCCGAGTCCTCGCCCCGTATCCCGTCCGCCGCTTCATCACTCCCTCTCGTCCTTTCCTCACTTCTCCGTCCCCGCCCTCCCACGCCGATGCTCGCTGCTCCACGCACATCGGTCCCTTTCCCACTCCTTCGCACCCACCCCGCCCCGCATTCTACGCCATATCCCCATGCCTTACGCCCTTCCCCGCGCGTATCAGCGCCGGCTCCTTCCACGTCCCGCATTCTTTTATATCCTTTATATCCCGCCTTCCTTCCCATTCCTTCCATTCCTTTACCCTGTTTCCGTTTCCTTGCCTTGCAGTTGACTGAAGCGTTTTCAGCCTCGGCCCGCCCCACACTCCCGGTCCGCCAGCGGCTCCTCGTGCCCCGCCTCGGGAGCTCGAACACTTGTTTGCAAATCGGAGTGTGCGTCGTATTTCTTCTAATCATTTGTTTGCGCGCTTTTTGCATCCTTCTATCCTCGATGGGCGCGCGTTGTAGCTCGCGGAACGGCTTCTGGCGCAGGGGATGGTGGTGCGGTGCGGGTTCCTGGCGGACTTCAGCGGGAAGTGCGGGGACGATGCGGCATGTGCGGGGGTGCCGCGAGGTGTACGCGGAGACTCGGAGCGGGTGCGGATGGGCCCGTGGGGTGCGCTTGGCATCGGCACGCGTGTACGAGCGGGGACGGTTGCGCAGGGGTTGTTGCGCAGGGTGACGCGGACGCGAGCTTAAATAGGCGGGGGCCTGCGTGCCCTGGGTGGTACGAGTGTACAAGGGCTGCGTTAGCACAGGCAATATTAATATAACTTTGCTTATTCACAAAGCCCCAAAAGAAAATATGGACTAAAAGTAAACTGCAGTTCAATCGGAAACGACTCCGGAAGTTTGTTGGACTAGCGGGCGGGGGCTGCCGCGGAAGTTGGGACATCAGGTTTAGAGAGAGGGCAGCTTGATTGATGAAGTTCAACTGAAACGCACAGTAGGGGCAGCTCCGTCTCCAAGAATTCAAGAGAACAAAGCAATACGATCAATATTCTGAAAACAATTCTACGATGCCAGAACCTATTAATTATGAGTGAGAAGGAGGTTGAGAGGGAGAGTAATTGTTGACTTGCAATATACTCGGTAAAATGTCCTGGTGTTAAATGCTAATTGACGCCCTTGATTTCGTGGAATTTCCGGAGTAGATCGTACTGGGCCGTGGTCCATGAATCACCAAAGACTTCGACTCTGAAGGTTACTTCGGGAAGGGATAGTTGGCAAGCGAAATCCTCTCCCAACTGTTCTTCTCCCAAGGGATCGAAAGACCAGTAATATCGTTGATCTGGGGGTAGAATCTGGATCCAATCGTTCCATCCTCCTCGAAATAAGCCGCCGGCGAAGCTACAAACAGATATGGCATATTCGATGGAGGATCCGTGTTCTGCTCAGGGTAGTGGAGTCGCGTCCATAGGTAAACTTCGTCAATAAGAAGCAGGTCGTCCAGCTTCACGCCGGTGGCTATAGATTGTCAATTCGAGAATATAAGCAGAGAATGAACAGACCGATCCCAGAGTCCAGGAGGCGAGGAACTTGAGAGATCCAGGATTCTGTCATGTACCGGATATCAGGTACAAAGTACAGCTCAAAAATCCAGATCATCTTCGGATCCCGCCGGCACTGCTATCCTGGTGCTGGGTGTCAGCGTAGTGTGTGCAGCGAACAAATCAGAACACACTGTTTCCATTGCGTGTCCAGAGCAGTAATATCAATTACAATTGAATTCCAGGATGTCCAAGGCGCAACGCGGAGTTCGATCTTAGTAAGTTTTCAATTCGGGAAATGGACATGGATGTCCAAAAGGTCTCCGCCGACAGTCGCCAGTTTCCAACGGAATATGATCACAGACGGAGAGCTCAACGCGTCTGCTTGAGGGAAGGGCCATCAACATGGCATGGATATCGCACACGTCCATGCGTAAAAATAGCTGCTGTTCGATGTCTCGGGTGTTGGACGTTACTGAATCTCCCACGGATCAAATCCGCCGATATGAGCCATGAAGGAGCACCGTCCGATTGAAGTCCCAGATCATGGTAGCACAAACGACCTGTCGAGACCCGTATTGAAGGGGTGAGATTATTGTAGGGCTCAGCACGCTTACAACGCGGTCAACGTTGTAGCGTTCAAGTGGTCTTTGTAATTTTTTCGACACTCTTTCCTGTGAAACAATACCCATCTATCCCATGCACAGGGAGCCGCTGGAAGACTCGGTAGCGGATGGTTCCCCCCTGCATTCCATGCTTAGCTCTCCGTTCTGCAGGTATTGTTCGGGCCTTGCTATGGTCTTCAGAGATTTTTTCGACCCTCTTTCCTTAAAACATACCCATCTCATCTCATGCGCGAGAGCCGTTAGAAGGCCCGGTATCGGATGGTCCGCACCTGCATCCCATAGCTGTGAACACCTTGTTTCTGCAGGAGTCGCTCGTTCGAATCGAGCCCGGGCCCTTGCGAGCGGTTCAGCATTTTCTCCCCGTTTCCCGCGCAATAACGCCCATGTAATTCCATGCCAGGTTGTACCAGGAGGCCCGGTAGCGGACGATCCGCACCTGCATCCCATGGTTAGGATAAAAAAGGGGTTCTGCAGGAGTCGCTCGTTCGAATCGAGCCTCGGTTATGCTACTGATCAAGCTCAGTCTTTCTTCGATCCCGGCGAAGCATGGACGTGTCCCGGTATCACCCGGGGCAATAACACCCGAACTTATATGACATGTTTAGTCAGTAGCCTAGCCGTCTTTTTATCCCCTTGGCTTCTGCCTCTCTATATCATTCCATGCTGGTGTATTTTTTCGATGCGGCATGGCAGAGTGCTGGCGAAGTGCGAGAGAAGGTGTTGTAGCTGTCGATACTAGACCATGGTGAAGGGACCTCTTTGGCGGGTTTCATTGTCGTTTGTTTTCTTCGGCTTACGGTGGCCGGTTTCTGGCAGAGCGCTCATCGGGATGTGGAAATAGAATGTGGTTTCAATGGGGATGTGCTCTTCGTCATTGGATTCAGCCTGCTTTCAGCGTGGATGAGATTCTTGCTGCTGGAGGCATGGTCTTCGTCGTCAGATATTGTAACCGCCTTGTGCTTTCGTTTAGCCAGTGCAGTTTGTAGCTTCTTTCGCATGAGTTCGGGATTGGAGATCCGAACTGTGTAGCTGGGGAGGCTTCAGACGAATGGATAAGGCCAGATGAGCGAAACGCGCCATTTGAGGGCTCAGCAGGCACCCGCGAGTTTCCTGCTGTCTCCGAATCGATCTCCTCAATGTCGGAGTCGTTGGTGTTCATCTCATAGGCCGTAACGCGTTCGATGGGTACAAATAGAACACATATGACAGGATAGCTGGTTAATGTGGATGTGGAGGTAGAGTAAAACTCCTTTTGGGAATCGCGCCGAAAAAAATCGTATTTGCCATTATTTTCAGGAAGTGCTGTAAAGTGAACTCCGCATATCCAAAATTTCGTGCCAAAATTGGGCATGCCAGTTAGTTCGCTTGTACGTCCGGCGAGAGTTGAGAGGATTTATTACGGAAGCACGAGCATCCAAGTTGCAGAGTCTGCCTCCATACAGCGAGGCACGAGAGACAGGTTTCCTGGCACGCGATGTGCTGATCTATGTACGTATCCTCACTGTCTGATAACTCAAATACGGGTCTGCCGCCGGTAACCATTATCTGGGTTCAGGACCCAGGTGGCCAGACTTGTGGGCATGTCGAACCGTTGGATTTGTTCGCTTGAACTGACTTGTCTTCGGGGTCGCGGCTACTGCACTGAGAGATTGGGTAACTTTGGGCACTTGCAGCACATAAAAAACGTCATTGCTAATCTGTAAGAGCACCGGGGACAGAGATCCTCATTCTTATATAGATTACTGTATATGGACTTTGGGACTTGACTCGATGGCTCCTTAACGGTACTCGGAGCCTGCGTGACCCAAAGAGATGACTCGCATTATGGGATTCGTCGGCTCTGCGACTGACGTCGAACTCCGCAGTGCATGCCCGTTTCTCGAGTCACTGACTGTGCTCGGATACGTGGCCAGATCGGCTATGCTGAGCGCAAGTATTATCTAAGACGGTGCAGCCTTGCTGCTAAGGAGGCATTGGGTCCTTTTGACCCTGGCAGTCTCGCCACGCTCAGACATCTCATAAATTCCATCCCGCTCTGCTAAGGAGTAGAGGAAAACGGATCAATTGCAATGAACATGTACGCCGAACCAATCTGAGCAGTTATCACACGTATATATTCGAATGTAAATAGTAGATCCAGACAAACTCAATCCAAACGCTTATTTCGTCTCCAGCAGTTAATTCCACAGTAATAACGATAGGACCAGGAATGCCTCTCAGGTCATCACACATAAAGGGATCAAAACCGGTAGTGCTGTGAACACAAGTCATCACGCCGTCAATGCCTGTGAAAACGTGGCGTACCAGGGATTGGTTAGCCGAACAAGGTTCAGTGAGGAGGCCCTGGGCGGACAGTGTAGTGGTTGGTCTCCAGTTCCTCCACAACCCTGTCGTACCACGGTCCACTAGTCGACGTGTTGGGCAAGCAGCAGACCTGCACAGATCGGGCACGGAGTTCCGGGTACGGTGCGCAAAGACCAGGGGCTGGAGTAAGGATAGCAAAGTAAGCACTTTGAGCAAGAAAACGCAAGCACTCACGACGAGCACGCAGCAATTACGCTGGAAGTGCGGAGAAATCGTGGGTGAATTAGCTTAGAGGATACAAGGTACCGAGCGGGCTGCGGAACGGCGCAGTACTTATAGGCTCGCTCGGCAATTGCGACATTTATCTCCACTTAATGTACCCTACCAGGGTTGTTACTGTACTATTTCAATCAATTCAATGATGCATGACCCAAAATACCAGTTTGACTATTGGACCTTGAGGCCACAATCTTCCTTCAGAGGGGTTATCAGCTACACCAGCCTGTCTCACAATCTGGAAATAATGACTGAGGGAACCCAGCATCGGCTCATCGTGTTGTATTTATCCCTTCATTTCGTGAGACGGACCAGACCGTAAAGGTGTACTGCCGAGTAGCCAAAATGGCCAGTTACTGCAACAATGGAATTTCAGTTCAGTTCAGTTCGGTTTGTAATAAAAGGTAGGTGCACACTGGATGTAGTGCATTAATCAACCCTTATTCGGCCTGCTCCTTTGACATCCAGCCTCAGCCTCTGGCAAGTCGTAAAGGATTTCAGCCCCTCCCGGCCTCTGTGTTCTCAATAAGTGAAGTGAGAACGACCTGCACCTAGGGTTCCATAGTCAATTCCGTTCCCCAGCCGTCTTTGGAGCTTTGTTCCTGTTCCGGCTTAAGTCGTGTGATCCTCGCTTTGCGATTTCAAGCCAAGTGCTAAGTCCTGCGGGGTTCATGACTATGAACCCCCGGGCTTGATTGGGCCAAATGATGGCCTTTGCAGTAAATTGGACAATCATAACGTCCAGGGGTTATTTTTGACTGAATTCACATATGTTTGGAAAAACACTAGAAGGCGGCGGAAAATTGCAGTGATTTTCAATGAAGCTGAGAGTTGGAAACAATCTCAGTTTCCCTGTCTGCAAGGAATTCTACGGACGCAATGCTATACAATGACTAGGAACACATCTGAAGGATTTCTTCCGGCTTTTCTAATTACGTTACGATGAGCGAATCCGAAGAATGAGGCCAAGGCATGCCAACATTGACAAAAAAAGTTCCAGGAAATCAGCGCTCGTAGACACATTCAAACCGCATATTTTCGCCCTATTACAGCCATTTGCGGAACTGAGGGCGCGGCCCGTTTTTCATCAAAATTTGATGTTTTCGCTAGATCAGCCATTACCGACTCAGTTCTTACCCGTTTTCCTTCAAAGTAGGACCAATCAACTTTGATTTTGATTCTGGTGGGCCGTGGATTTAGGAATCTTTTAGGGGCGGGGGAATTGCCTTTTTCGGCAACTTTAGAGATGCCCACGCATAGCAGCTGTAGCATTCGACACACATACAATACACCTAGATTTTGGATATGATCGACCTACACTTATCCCCGAGGGCCCCATATCCCGAGATCTACAATACAATGTCTAATTCAAATTTGGTTCCGGATATAATTTCAACTATTTTTGTTCTCTACATTGGATGTGGATAAGATTGAAAAACCTGGGACCCTCCGTCATACATGCGAGCGTGCTATATCCAAGTTTCAGGTTAATTGGACCAGCATAGCTAATACTACAACTGTTCTGGGTGGAAGCCCCGAAATTTACCGAAAAACGCAATTCCCATGCCCCCACATCATTGTGGGGTGGGTCCTCCTTTCGAGGCAAATAGGTAAATTTTGAGCCTGCGGCAGCTGTTCTCGTCAAAACTGACAAAAACAAGGGAAAAAAAAGCCACTCCCTAAGTTCCGCAAAGAGCTGTAATATGTCAGAAGTAAAAGAGCCCACTGGGAGCAATTTTTGCTTTGCCGTTGGCAAAGTCCAGGACATCAAACCGACTAGACAGATCGGTTACCGGTCTAGACGGCTGCGCTGTCGCTCCCACCATGCCACCCTCTGCGTCCAGCCCGCCATCCATGCTGCCTGGACATCACCCGCTATTACCCACGCCGTGCTACCCTTCGACCCGCCAATCCAGCCCGCCCTCAACTCTTCCTCGCCCACTCGACCCCTGCGGACGATCTGGCGCCATCTTTGGTGCCATGCCCTATGCCGTCCAACGCCTAAATACCAACAACTATACCACTGCGCCACCCTTGCAACCCCTTTCCGCCATGCCTCGGCCCGCATTCACCCTGGTCCACAAAGTTCGGCGCGATGCCCCGCGAATCGCGTCCCTCCCTGTCCTTACGCACGTCCGAGCCGATTCTTCTCCCGGCCCCCCTTCTTCCGCCTTGCCCGTTGAGGAATCCCTTATGGACTTGCCCGATCTTTTGGTGGTATTCTCGGGACCCAGGTGCGTTACCACTTACCACGTTCCGCATACAAGACAATCCGCTTGACTGATCACAAGTATAGAGCCCAAACTGGGGTGGGTTCCATGATCTGAATCATTTCCTTCAATTTATCCTGGATTTAGGCAGACTACATCTTCTGCAAATGAAAACTCAGACACAATGATGTCCGATTCTCAAGGTGAACTTGGCTCTTCGGTTTATTTCACCATTCTGATTTGAATATGTCTCGCAGGTTCTTCAACTAGTAAGAATATTCTGTGGTGTATTGCAAACAATACTAATTTGCATGATTCACAAGCTCCATTCCCATTTCTACCCCTGGAAAATGTCGAGAGTGACTTTGATGAGAACTCGGAAGCTGACTAAGATCTGCTGAAAAAGCCCATTTCATCGAACCTCTTCCAGAGGAAGAGGGTGTAGATACGAATGGGGTCATCTCCCTTCACCTTGCAGGCACCAAGACAAGACTTGGAACTGAGCTGACTGGGAATGCTTGGCCAAAATGATATAGGGACAGTTCATTCCGGATCCACCCTTCTGCACCGTTCTTTGCTATGCAGGAAAAGAATGTCAAACCAACAGGTTTAGATTATCCCTCGGTCTTCATCTGGTTTCCCGATTTATTCAAACTGAGAAAAAACTTACTTGTGTGAACAAGGACTGCTCATTTCAAAAGTACACATTGTCCCCTAGAAATCAAAGGGTTCAATGACCAACTTCTTGCGTGAGGTGTCATTAGCTTTGATCGAGTTTACTATGTCTTGAAAATCCAGATTCAGTGCAAAAAAAGGATAATACTGGATGTCGGCAATCTTGGAATTTGTATGATCCTTTGATTTTGGACCGGCTGGATCGTGGACTAGTGGATTGCTTTCCAGCTTTCCTCACAGCCAGGAATGGCACTGATAAAACTCTGATGACTCTCATCAGGGCTGGAATGGCACATCACATGAGTGCTAGTGCTTGGTCTAAAATATTAGGGGAACTGCATGTCCGAGAATATGATCTGCGGCAACTCCAATATCTCTACGCTATTCACAGGGCGAAAGCAATCCAAAAGAATTTGGACATTGCGGAAAGATCCTATGAGCCATTCTCGAAGTATGCCGGATTCTATCTGTCTCGCTGGTACATCAACAATGTCTACATGATTATATGCAGCACATTCATCCCATCCTGGACCAATGGATGTCACTGCTCACTGCTTTCATCATAAAGTGGGATCATTCATTCAAGGTTCCGAAATACTTGATGAAACTCAATGGAGTTATGACCGTTGTTGTACTGTTCACAATTGTGATTGAATTTCAACAAATTTGATACCATGCCTTTGTTCCAACAAAGATTGTCCCATATCCATGCTGCATTGGAGGGAATGATCCAATTGCTTACAGCTCATGGCCTGCCTCAGCCAGTCCTTGCATTCAAAGACAATGTTGCGAGTGATGCAGCAACATTTATGCACTATGTACCCTCATTAGCCTAGGGAACTTGTTCTTTGTCAGGAATATTTTATAGGTATCAGCGCCGTGACGACGCGAATTTACCTAGTAATATCTGCTATATTACTATCCTAGGATGCCATCCACTGCAGATTACATTGAAGTCCATTGTGTCAAAAAGGTCCATGATTCAAGGCAGTAAACCATCTCTGCCACTGTCCTATCCCAA
>JARKIE010000731.1:0-26990 GCA_029378255.1 Mycena rosella
TAGTCCGGATTCCCACACAAACCCATGGGATGTCCCATGCACCGCAGTGGGATGTCCCTGCGGGTGGAACATCCCCCATCAATGACATGGGATGTCTCTCTGACATGGGAATTCCCCATTGGGACATCCCACCTCTATTTATTTTGAAAGCGGGACATCCCACCATAATTAAATCTTGGGTGGGACATCCCATTCCACAGTGGGATGTCCCTCTGTTCCTCGTTTCCTTCTTGGACCGTAGCAATTATTATGGTCATTGTTTTACATTTCCTTATTTTATTTCTTCAACTATCTATATTTAATGCCCTATCCCCCTATACATGGGTCACTTAGTTCAAACGGTTAGTATCTGTTATCTTACTTACGTAATTTTTGATCTTCTCGCATCACCCGCACCAAGGTACTTCTTTTTTATTTCCCCTATTTGGTGCACTGTCATTAGCCAGATGGTCTTATATTATATTATTTGTGAGCCATATATGGATCCTATGGGCTAGTCGCTAAGAGCCCTACCTTCTTCTCCCTGGTACCTTTTTTTCCAGCTCTGACAAGCATTCTAATGCCACCAAGGTACTCCTTTGCTTTTCTTTTTCTACTATTTTATTTTCTACCTTCGCTGAGTACCTTCTGATCCTATGTTACCATCTTCCTTTTGTACCTTGCTCCAGTGAAATATTCTCAACTGAAACATTTACAGCATCCACATTTCATAAGGACATAACACATAATCATGTAACATAACGGCATAAACATCTCAATACAATAACACCATCTCAAAACCCATAGAGTGCCCGCTCCGCATTGTACCATTCACGATTATTCTCCGTCTCGAACACCAGTGTTGTTTCATCCTCTTGCCATATGTAGTGGTTTCCCTCCTCCCAAACAATGGTGTAGCGGCCTGCTCGACTAGATTGCTCCATTGCAAATAATGTCTCCTTTAAAATTTCTGTCCAACTGGAGAAAATCACAACTCAGTGCGGCTCTGCAGGCTTGGGTTTAATTTATGCAGGGCACGGGACATTATTTAGATTTTAACATCCAAGCTTGACTGCTAAACTCAAATCGATAGACACAAATCGATTTGCGAGCTCAAGTTCGGGCCGAGCACTGCCCTCAACCAAACAAAGCTCCATCCACTCCACCATGTATCCCACCATAGCCCACGCTTGGTTGAATGTAGAGCTGCGAGAGGCTCATTTTATTCTGCTGAAGCCCCACTGACATTGGAAGGAGTTGTCATGAAAAGTTTATTTTGTGGAGGACGATGAGTCGTCGAGACAAAGGACAAAATTAGCTGATGGCTCTCATCAGGATTTGTTTGGTCGGGGGCAGTTCTCGGCCCGAACATGAGCTCGCACATCGATTTGTGTCCATCGTTTTGAGTTTAGCTGGAAAGAACGAGCATGACATGCTTGACATTGGGGAAATTTAGAAAAAACTTGATTGGGTGGCAACAGCAGATGGGGTTCGACCTCTCGTGGACACATGAGCGTGCCATTCCCGTGCCCAGATGTCGGAGGATGAGAGATATATCTATCCCAAACCGTGGTGAGCAAAAATCTTTATATTTAGGCAGTCTGCAGTCGAACATAATATATATGCTGCCACTTACCAATACCATCATAGGGACGATCGGGTAAGGCGATGAACAGTAATGAATGCGGCTAAAAGGGCGGCAATGCAACCTGATAGTAAATACAAGATCGGCCGTCGCTTCGCTCCGGCGGCGAGGGGCACCCTCCTTCAGTAATCTTGCCACCTCATCGCGCGTCGTTTGGTGCAGGCAGATAAAACAGCCGATGTCAAAAGATAAATCTTCACATTCTGAAGATCTTAGATCCTTAATCTGTCTTGATTATGGTACGCCCATGCGACAATAACACGTCTACATCTCTTCAGGAAGCGCGGAAATGCATACACTACGCGGAATAGTCAATCAAACAAATCTTATCTACGGGGTCTGCCGTTTGCGGAGGTACAGACTAAGACTACAGTATCAATAATTATCATCGGCTGCCAGGAAGTCGGGCAAGGTCGCGGCGACATTTGGAAACTAATAGAGATGAAAGCATGCCATGAACGTGAATGAATATGAGCACCAACAGGAATGCGAACCCGTTACCCGTAGCAGCCGAACCCCGAGCTAGTAAATTGGAAAGTCTGAAAACTGGTGAGGGCGGCGGAAATGAAGGCAGTGTAAGTGCAGGGACATTCACCTGAGTGCCCGATGCAGCATTTTAATGTGGACATGCTGGACTTACTGGCACCCGCCGGCGCAATGACCTGTATGCGAGCGTAGTGAGCAGTGAGGACGATGTGTAGACTTACCCGGGTTGCTTTTGGGCGTGTAGCAGGTCGGGTCGTACCTATGGAAGAAGGTGCCAATCTGAGAAGAGCGAGTGGAAAATCGAAGAAAGACGTCGGCAGACACGCACCTGATTAGGTTTGTTCCGCTCATGACACTTTGGCGCAGATGTTGAAGAATCAGTATGCCTCCGAAATGCAGCTCCGGATACAGGCCACGTTACAGACGGCCGAGAAGGGAGATGCAGTCACCACTTACATTTCGCTTGTCTTGTCGTCAGGACGCGGCGAGCAGAGGCGTGACGAAATAGAACCGAGAGTAAACGACGTACGAGGGCGACGTTGAAGAGACATTGGTTCAAAATGAAGGTCTTGAGCCGTGGTCGTTGATTGATTTGCGGTCGAACATGCGGCCAGATATCTTGAAGCGACTCTAGCCACGTTGAAGTGTGAATCGGAGGTGCGATCGGCGCTTGCGTGTTCGCCGTTCTTGATGCACGGAATGAAGGTCTAGCGGGGGAGCTTGATGAGATGGAGGTTGTTGGCCCTGCATTGAAAGCGGAAGAGTGAGAAACATTGCTGGATTGCGGGATGTTGGGAAAGAGGTGTAGCCAGGTCAGCGAAGGTGGGATTGAGTGTGGTCGTGAGACAGTGGCCGATGAAACGTCGAGCCATGCAGGTGTGAGGGAGTACCCAATATTGAGGAGGGGGACGGTGTGATTGATGTTACAGCAACAACGAGCTCCGAGGCACCAATTGAGAGAGCGCGCTTCACTTGGTCGTGCAGCAGAGATCTTGCGGACGTCCTGATGTGTGGGAAGATATGCGAGAAAGCCGGCAGCCAGTAATTTGAGGAGGGGAGGAAAGCTGCGAGAATCTGAAATGGCGGGAAGATGGTGGGGAAAAGAACAAAGCGAATAAGCCATGCGTTCCTTTTGAGCGGGTCTTGAGCGCTTGAATCCAGGTCGTGTGATCACTCTGGCATGGAACGGCATGCAATGTGCCGGGTCGTTAAAGCTAAACACTGATCGGCGAACTCATTTCGGAGGGAGTACGGAGGTAAAATCCACAAATCCAGACGTTAGGATCCGACGCACTGGAGAGGTTTAAATCGAGGTGATGGGAAACATGTGCAATCTGATTCGTAGGAGCTGCTTATAATACGAGTAATAAAAGGCAGTGACCAAACGTTACGCTAGTAACGGTACGCGTATGTGACAATCACATGTGCCTCTCTCTTTGCCACTCCTGCTAGTAAGTCATGTTTCTTCCTTCCCTCTGTGCTGCTGGTGCACCTCCCACCTCCCTGAGGGCTCGTTGGAAAATGGATCATACCTGGGCATATTCCATAAACCCCCGGAGAAGTGGGAGGCACGGCTTGCCCTCTGCTGTGTCAACATCCACTGACTACTCTCGCTTTGTCCAGGTGTTTTGTCCATGATCTCCTTTGTCCCCCTCCGTCTGTCGCGATCCTTCCTCCTCTGTCTTACTTCGTACTTGGATGATCTCCTCACCACTCTGTCCCATATGCATCTCATCTGCACTTCCCCTCACCTGGTCCGTTCCATATGACACCGTGTACCGCCACATGTCCGCCATTCCGTTCACTGCATCTGTCCCCTTTGCAAATTCTTGCTTACCTATCGCGATCTTCGATTCTCATCCGCCTACGTGCCACCTTCATATCTTACTGATACTTCCACAGGACAGGCTAGCCGCGCCTCATGTGCGCCTTGCAGACGCGCAGGTGCGACCTCGAGGCGCCGAAGGGTGCGGGGAAGAACAAAGGGAAGGCGATAGAGTCGATGCTTGAACTGGACTGTTGCCTGGTGTGTATCTCTCTCGCCCCTGCTGCCTCACCCCACTGCCGTCTTTACCATTGCATTTGCCCCTACTCTTTCTGCCCGCTGTCCGTCTACATCTCATCCTCCCATCCTCGTCATTCTATCTTCACTCGTGACGTCATACGGACAACTCTCGCCAGAAGCCAATCACGCAGGCCCTCGCCCCCGCGTGCGCTCCGCACGCTTGTCGACACCACACTGTGCACGGGGCCTGCGCTCACGCAAGCCATGCGGCATCTGTTTGCACGGGACCCAGGTCTCAAGCCGGTGGTCAGTGTGGACGGTGCGTTCCTTTCGCTCTTTTTTTGTTTCCGTCCTCCTTGTCTGCAGCCTTCTTTCCCTTGTTTGTGTCCTTCTTGCCCCGCATCCGTTTGCGCAGCTATATTCTGCGTCCGGCCATCCCCGTCACCCCTTCCGTTATGTTCCTTGCTTTCCCATCGACAATGTACATCCACTCACGCTTGTCCACAGCGCCGCACCGACCTCTCCCTTGCACTCGAGTGCCACCCGCCGCAAGGTGCGATTGTTCACTGGTTCATACCGCGCGAATGATCTTGCTTCATTTGTGTGCTTGCTTGTGTGCTGGCGCGTGGTTTTAACATGTATCTTACCTGCCGTTAAGGATTTTGTGATGTCTGCAAGCAATAGCGAGACGAGAACGGAAGAGATGGGCGAAAGTTCGTAAGTATATGGCACAGATATACCAGACCCGGGGCAAAGAGCTGCAGTTTTGACCTCCCCGCAGCGGAGTCGCAGTGGTAAAGGATGGGAGAACCCCGATCATTTGGACAATACATTGGCTAAGCGGACCTCTCTAATCTCGACCATCTGATTGGGAATGCCGGTCTCATGGTCTCCATAATCCCCTCATTATCGCTCCAGGACAATAATTCGTGGGAATCAACGAGCGGCACGGGTAGCATTGAGGCCTGGGTCATGTTTGACCTGGGGGCTGGTAAGCAAGGCCTGATTAGTATCCCTGTACTTGTTCTAGTGTCCGCCTTTGGCCGTAGTTTTCATCCTCGCTTGAACTTATGTCATGTGCAGTTTCAATACAACGGTAAGTAAATCGCTGATTCCGCATGTTGCACTCAGTCCTCGGACTTACGCGCAGGTTTACATTAAGGCCATTTCACGAATGAGCTATGATGTATCTTGCTGAAATAACGGCGACTATCCTCTTATCCGCCGCATATTCTCGAGGTAAGGAATTTTCTATTACTATTCCTAGACTCGTTCTAACTTCTAATAATCAGCTTTGAGCGTCGCTTTATCTGAGCCCTGCCCGTTGAATTTCAGTTTCATTCACACAGCTCGAAGTAAATTATGTTTGATTTCATGTGGTCAAATTGTTCTAATACTTGCTTGCAGTTTGACTTGAATCCCACTTAGTGGTCCAATATGGTCTGTCCATAAGTTTGCGCCCGAATAGTGTGGTCAGACATATTAACTGCGTCACATTGTGCCTCTTTTCGTTGCTCAAATTTGTGATCAATCCTACCTTCGCAGCTTCCGATACTCTAGCGTCCAACCGAAGCCTTCATCGGGCTTGAAACGACTCGCGGGGTAGATTTACCAACCCAGCAATTTTCTCTCACTTCGAAGGCAGTTCTGACTTATGGGTTCCTTGAATGTAGTTCTGAAGTACCTCAAGTAATGCAACACCCTCTTTCAAGGCTTCCAGGCCTACCACAAGATTTATTTTCGATTCAGATCTGTAGGTATCTGCTCGTCCTGGATTTACCTATGCCATCGCTTGTTCTTGATTTACTCATGCCAGTCCCTATTCATTGCTCGCAGCTTATATTCGTGCCCATACAATGCTATTCCGAATTCTGGTACGATTTCCTCCTCTCTGGGCCTTCGTCAACTCCCACCACCCCGCAGTCATCTAATTTTTGCGCGTTAGATCAAGGTAGGCATCGGTTTATGTGCGTGCCTATGCCGAATCCAAGGCCAAATGCGCGCCGGCGTTCCATTATTACCTCCAGTTTGTGTCCCGTACACAACTTCTAGCGCAACTCACCACATTTTGATTTTTCTGCAGGTTCCCGTACACTGCTGTAACGACCTTGTCGCCGCATCGGTTCTGTGCCCGCGCTTCCCCAATTCTTCTAGCTAACTGACCAGATTTCGGCAGGGTCTTGTATTTTGGCCCCGCAGCGCCATCCCTCCTTGCGTCAACCCCCACGTCCCCTTACCTCTGCACAATTTAGCTGTGGGCTGCGCGCTGACTCGCCGCTGACAGCATAATCAGTTAACCAGTATGCCCCCGTTACACGCAATTCATGGTAAGCTAAGCGATTTGCGTCCTGTCGTAGCCCACTCGATTCGTTCTGATATCCTACTTGCACTGAGCATCTTTAAACTCTAGCACTGACGACATCCCCGAGTTGGCTTCATCGCCATTTACTGACATTGGCATTGGAGTGCGCATTGGGTAAGTCAATAACACGTCTAATGTCTTTGCTTACCCGGATATCAATAAGGCTCAAACGCCTGCTCAGCCGTTGCCAGCGCTGCGAGCTCGACTTGATACTGCACGGTGAAGCTCATCTCGATCATCATCTCGAATGCTACACAAGTCCCCGATTGACCGGCGCCCACAGATCTCAATGTCACTCATGCTCTCGTGGATTTCGGATTCGTCGGCGGCGGAAAACGTATGTATTGCAGGTACGTACTTACGTACACGTGCAGGAGTAATACGGGACGCGAGCGCAAGGCTCGGAACGTGTGGGGTCGCCGGTGCCGCGGGCTGTCTATACAGCGCCGCCGGCCCCCCGGTGCGCGGGCGGGAGCAGCGCATACATCGTCTCCCACACTTGGGCTGCGAGGTACGCACGCCGCGGATGGGGCTGCGAGCCAGGCGCTTCGAGAGCGCGGGGAGCGCGAGGAGCACAGGTCTTCTCCCGCACTCGAGCGCCGTCTTTGCAGCCCCGCGGGCCTGCGCGTCGAGAACGCGGACGTACGAGGGAAGGGAAGGAGAAGGGTGCGCACCTTGAACCGCACGAGATGCCGCGGCGTTGCAGTGGGCTCGCGCTTCGAGCACTTCGAGAGCGCAGGTACGAGTCCGAGGGCGGCTGCACATGCGCATCGCCTGCACGCGCACGACGCCGCGCATGTGCGGGCCTCCCTGCGTGCGCGGCATGCGGTCGGGGCATCGGATGCGTGTCTGTATCTGTGCGCACGCGGAGCGGGGATGTACTCTGCCACCACGTCCTCTACCAAGGGCCTGGGCGCAGATGATCAGGGCATCATCCGTGCAGGAAGCCCAAACGCACCGGATCTCTTTGGTGACCTTCATTATCTGGAACATCTTGTTCGAGATCCATGAGAACCGCACAATCGCGATGTTGTCCTTGTTCTCGCTGCCTGCACGGGTCCTGTTATCCACCGCACAGGTTTGAAAGAAGAACACATACATTTCGGGGTACGCCAAAGAACCTCGGCGCACACAGAGTCCTTGAAAGAGAGAAGCAAGGCGCAAAGAAAGGGCGGCCGATGCACCTTTTTATCGACTGCGCGGTGATACGGCGCGTCTGGCGCTAACCGTGAAATCCCGCTATTTTGCGAGTCCTAGGGCTACCTTGCCCGGTGCTATACAATTAGGATCAGAGCTGAGCTCCGAAGCTGCTGGTCATATATCAATGATGCTGAGAGAACCTTAAATGTTATCCTGGGCATACTACGGCTTGGTCCCATTCCATGGGGGTGGCATAGTAGTCCGAGGGGTATCAGGAAGTTGTTAGATGTAGTCCACAACCTATACCTAGGGGCGGTTTACACTACAAAGAGCTAGGTATTACCAAGGAGGTTAAATCAAAAAGCCTAGACAAAGATTAAGTACCAAGTTGGACACAGACGGCTGGATCGCTTCGAATACCCACGCATTGTTCCACAACCTTCACCCTTAACCTGCCTCCACGCCCCCTGCCCCCATTTTCACTCCCTCGATCGGCACGGCCGCATGGGCCACTGCTCTCGCTGAATGGAAATATCTACCGGTCCTCATGTTCTACGGCCCAGGCGACCTCAAGGTGCAGGACGTGTGGAGCGAGGGCAAGCAGGGAGGCACCGTGTGCATCTCTCAAGTGAAACCATTGCGCCCCTCCTGCACGAGTTGACCGGTGCACGCCTGTGCGGCGTGCTCATATGCCAGTGGATGATCCGCATCCCTTCCCTCCTCTTGTCCGCTGCCGACTCGGACTCGGGTTCAGACTGCTCGACCACCTCGTCCCAGTTCAGCGCCTATTCCGCCAAGTCACACATGTCTGCTGCGAGCTCGCTGCCTGTCTCGCCCCTCTTCGTCACGTTCCCCGCCGTGTTCTGCGTGCCGCAGGTCCTCTCGTACCGTGCCTCTCCAGGCGACTGTTGGAATATCAAGCCGCCATCATCCGCCATCACTGATGGGATTGATGATCCGCCCGGTAACTTACTCAGCCCGAGGTTGAATTATTTATCCAACAAGAATTATTCAGAATCTTCTAGTACATTTCTACAGTATAAATACCTTGTAATTAGCTAGGTAGCACTTCACTGGTGTGCAAAGAAATATATCCTCTTACGACTTCTCAACCTTCTGAGCTTATTTCAATAGTAACAGGATATTTTTACCAAGGTGATGTCACCCGTGTCTTGATGGGCGGCGTACACATGTCATCGTCCACTTCATGTGCTCCTAAGCTTTGCATTCTCGAATTCTCTTCTTATGCTCTTGCATCCACGCCTCCTCTCTTGACTCCTGAGCTTTTCACGCTCCCCTAATAATGAAACCGACCCCAATGTTCGAATTCTGCACTGGTTGTAGCAAAACCCTTGTAGCGCCCCTCCCTCGTACTGTTGTATTCTAATACCGGTAGGTATCTATTATCTGAACTTCATAGAAGTATTCTTGAATGGAGTTTAAATTAAGGCAAAATAAAAAGAAGTACCTTGGTGCGGGTGATGCGAGAAGATCAAAAATTAGGTAAGATAAGATAACAGATACTAACCGTTGAACTAAGTGACCCATGTATAGGGGAATAGGGCATTAAATATAGATAGTTGAAGAAATAAAATAAGGAAATGTAAAACAACGGACCATAATAATTGCTACGGTCCAAAGAAGGAAACGAGGAACAGAGGGACATCCCACTGTGGAATGGTATGTCCCACCCAAGATTTAATTATGGGTGGGATGTCCCGCTTTCAAATAAATAGAGGTGGGATGTCCCAATGGGGAATTCCCATGTCAGAGAGACATCCCATGTCATTGATGGGGGATGTTCCACCCGCAGGGACATCCCACTGCGGTGCATGGGACATCCCATGGGTTTGTGTGGGAATCCGGACTACTACTGCCTATGCTCCCAATTGGGAAACTTTTGTCCATTTTGTCCGGGAAGGCTACGAAACAACATAGTTCCAATATTTTGTGTAAATGATGATATACAACCATGTTGAGAGCAGGGAGAAGGGCCAAAAAAAAAAAGTAAGAAAAAAAAATTGAAAAAAAAGAAAAACAAGTCTTTTGGGCAGATGTGGGTGTACCCACCGTGGAATGGTCATACCCATGGCAAAGTCATGGTCATACCCACATGGCGTGGGTATGCCCATGTGGGAACCAAACAAACCGTGGTCATGCCCACCATATGTGGTTATGCCCAGGACATTTTTAAGAAATAATATGGATATATCCACTCAAGGTGGATATACCCACATAGAATATGGGTATGCCCAGGTGGTGTTTCAGGTGGATACACCCACAATTTGGAATTTATATGTGGGCGTGTGTCACAGTCAAGGCTTGCGTCCAACTCTACAAGAGAGTGGATTGGGAGGTGCAAGTGATCTCGAAAAGATGATCGAATAAAAGACTAAAGAACTACAAGTGAATAGCTACTCTACTTATACTGTTTGTCGAACCGTGTGAACTTAAGTAGCTAAGTATATAATACAATGAGGTTACCAGGCAAATCGTGATCGGAGACGTCAAGTGTCAAGTGTCAATACTAAATATAGTTCATGGAAACGACTATTGTGTTCCGACTATTGTGTTCTGTTGCCGTGTGAGCTTTAGCCAGCAAAGTCCTCCCACGTTATGCCATCGGCGTGAAGCGCTCGTGCAACAAGCGCTGGGGTCACGTGCTCATTGATTGGTGTTGGAGCGATTAGATTGGGGTCAAATCGTGACATTACCCCCCTCTAGACTCAATGTCCTTGTTGATTTCGATGAAGACATTGGTTTCGGGAATAAATAGTTTTTTCGTCAAGTATTGTTGCGACTCCTCGCGGTGTTTGTATCTTTTGATTAAATAGTCCCAATGTCCGGCCGGCAGGACTGGGACTGCGCGAATATCGATCCCATGATCCTTGTTGTATTTATCAAGGATCTTTTTGGTGTTCGTCAAGTGACGCCGTGGTTCCCACGTCCTCTCCCCAAGAGGGTAATTTTTCCACTTTATTAAATACTGGAAGCCCTTCCCACGCTTGCGGTGCTTCAAAATCTCCTCCACCTCGTACTCCTCGTGACCCTGCACGATCTGCGGCGCTGGCCGCTCCTCTCTCCGATGTGTCGGTGGCTCGACATAAGGCGTCAGCAGTGCCTCGTTGAAAACCGGATGTGACTTGTCCATTTCAGGCAATCTGAGCCGGTATGCCGAAGCTCCGACCTTCTCCAAGATCTTGTAAGGCCCTAGCCTTCTATCGTCGAGCTTCTTGGTCGGACGATCCGTGGTGATATCTTTGGCCTCCAGCCACACCTTATTGCCGACCTTGAAGTTAGGCGCCGGGCGCCTATGAATATCATAATATTTTTTATTTGTTTTCTGGGTTTTTTCCAGCGCAGCTGCCGCCTCGTCGCAAATCTTTTTCATTTTCTCGGCAAAGTTGTTCGCGGCCTCATTGCGCGACTCGACTGCGTTTTCGATCCCCTTCCAGGGGTGGTATCCGGTGTTCACGAAGAACGGCGACATGCTCGTTGACGAGCTCTGTTTGTCGTTGTGAGTGAACTCGGCCAGTGCGAGCCACTCCGCCCAGTCCGACTGGCGATAATTTACAAATACGCGCAGATATTTTTCGATCTCCTGGTTCATGCGTTCCGTCTGTCCATCAGTGATCGGATGGAAGGCGGTGCTCGGGTTCATTTCAATCCCAAGGAGCCGGTTGAGCTCCCTCATGAAACCGGATACGTATCTCGGATCCCGGTCCGAGATAATCTTCCGCGGCACGCCGTGATATCTAATCACTCGATCCCGGGTCAACCGGGCAACTCCCTCGGAGTTTAATTCCATATTCACGGCCTCGACGTGAATCATTTTGGTGAATGTGTCCACCCAGACTTGTATGGCGTTAAAGCCGTTGCTGATCGGAAGCGGACCGATTAGGTCCATGGATATGATCTGCCATGGTCCTTCAGCGATCTTGTGCGGGTTCAGCTTTCCCTGCTGGTACCGATGCACACGTGTCCTCTGACATGCTTCGCATTCCTTGATATAAATAGAAACCTGGTTGCCGAGCCTCGGCCACCAGTAGTTTCGTTCTATTAACTCCTGCGTTCGGTTCTCCCCTGGATGGCCGAGTAGCGCCGAGTCGTGGTGTAAACCAATAATTCTATTGCGGAGTTCCTCGTCCCGAGGAACATAAATTAGACCGTTAAAATAGATAAGGTCGTCGATCTTCTCCCATCCAGGGAGATTTTTCTCAAGCGCCAGCTTGACGCTTTTGTCCACACGCTTCGTGGCCTTGATCTGTGACATGATCGCAGCCTCCGGTCCTTCCATCGTGATCTCCTGGGATCGGAAATATTCCGGCTTGAGAAGGATGACGTTCTCATTGTCATTCTTCCCTTGATCATGGTCCGCCCGGCGAGATAATAAATCGGCTTTCTTATTCAGGGCCCCGGCCCGATGAGAAAGTGTGAAGTCGTATTCAGATAGTTCTACTATCCAGCGTGCTTGCCTCCGATTAACTTTCTGAGGACTTTTAAAATACTGGAGATTCTGATGATCTGTCAGAATCTCGAACGTCTCCCGCGCTCCCATCAAGAGCGATCTCCACTCCTCCAACGCGAGCATGATTGCGAGCATCTCTTTATCGTAGATCTCGTAGTTTCGCTCCGTTTCGTTCAGGCCGTGGGACTGGAACGCCACCGGGCGCCACCCCCCCTCTTGCTCCTGACTGAGCACTGCTCCAGTCGCTCCCTCTGACGCGTCGGCCTCTAGCCGGAACTTCCCGTGATCCGTGGGAAGCGCCAAGACAGCGTCTTCGGCGATCCGGTCCTTCAGCTTCTGGAATGCGGATCTTTGCTCTTCTCCCCAGGAGAAGCCCTCCTTCCCGGTTAACCGTGTAAGTGGCCTTGCCACCTCACTGTAACCTCTCACAAATCTTCTATAGAAGTTCGTGAATCCCAAAAACGCCTGCACCTGCTTAAGGTTCTTGGGCTCGGGCCACTCGGTGATACCACGGATCTTAACGGGATCCATGCGCATCGAATTGTGTCCAATAATAACTCCGAGATACTCGATCTCGGACCGTTCAAACTCGCATTTTTGCGGTTTTAAGAATAATTGATTTTTCGCAAGTATATCTAATACTTGTTTGACGATTGCTCGGTGTTCCGCCAGGGTGTCCGTGAAAATAAGAATATGTCGAGGTAGACGATGACTTTTCCCTCGTTTATGAGCTCACGAAGGATATCGTTCATCATCGTTTGGAAAGTGGCGGGTGAATTGGTAAGCCCGAAGAACATAACCAAAGGCTCGAACAGGCCTCGGTTCGTTCGGAAAGCCGCCTTCCACTCATCTCCCTCTTTGATCCGAATATTATTATATCCCCACCGGATATCCAATTTGGTGAAGATCTTCGCGCCTCGGAGTTTATGTACTAGTTCCGAGATTAGCGGCAAGGGATAACGATTCTTGATCGTCATCTCGTTGAGTTTCTGGTAATCCTGTACCGGTCGAAGGCTTCCGTCCTTCTTTTTAATAAAAAAGAATGCCGATGCCATCGGCGACTTTGACGGCCTGATGTGTCCGCTCTGCAAGTTCTCCTCTAGGAACTTGGTCAACTCCCCCTGCTCGTTCTGTGATAACGGGTATATCTTGCAATCTACAGCCTTCGATCCGGGCTTAAGTTCGATCGCGTGGTCCCAGGGTCGTTTCTCCGGTAATTTATCAAACGACTCTTTCGCGAACACCTTGATGTATTCGCGGTATTGTTCCGGGACGGAACCCTCGTCATCTTCTCCTTCTCTCCCATGGCCGCTTCGGCCATCTGCTGGGCCTGTGTGCCCTTCATGCGGAGATCCACATGCTCTGCAAAGTCGACCATCAAGATCGATTCATCCGCCTCGAGGGATTCTTTCTCACACCCCTCGGCTGCCTCGGTGCCATTCATATTGCACTCCGGCGGGCATCGACTAAATTTGATCTTCTGGCCCCGCCAGTCAATCTCTGGGTTGTGTTTAAACAACCAGTCGTAGCCGATAAATATTCTGGCCTTCCCAAGGCCCGTGACGAGGAATTGTTGCCGCTCTCGGTGAATTACGATTCCCATGATCAACTCAACGTAATGAGTGATCCGTCCGCCCACATTCTCGGAACCGTCTGCGTTCCGAGCAATGATCTTCTGATCGAGCTCCCTGAGCTCAAAGCCTTCGGCCTTTGCGTAGGCCCGGTCTATGCACGTGGTAGTGCACCCGTTGTCTAACAACGCCCTAACGCGGCGTGTCTTGCCCGTGTCCGGGGACATAAGTTCGACCGGAATCAGCATTTCATGCTGATTTCTCTGCGTCTGGAACTCCCTGAGTTCCTGCGCCAATCGGGATTCGGTTATCCCCATTGCACGTCGGGCCAGCCATCGGGCTGCCTCCTGCTTCTTGAGTCCAAACGGGACTCGGGTGTGCTTCGGCACTGTTTTTGGCGCTTCCTCCTCTTTCGAGGATTGAGCCATCGCGACATTGTCGCCCTTTTTCTCCGCACTATTTTTCTCACTGGTTTGGGTTCCAGGGGCCTTTTGAATGCGCTCCAGCGCTTGTTCTCTTCATCCATGCGACGATTTTTAATATTACGAATGCGGTTCTGATTCTCCATGATACGTATTTGTTTTTGGTCTTTTTCTACATTATCTACTACTATTTTGTCCTGGGTACGTAAACTAATGTGTTCTTTTATATAATTTACAAAATTGTTCTCGGGGGTCTGGGGGGTCTGCATGGGAGACTCTGCATCTAGCAGAGTATATTTATTGTTCGGGGAAGGGGGCACCGGGTCGGCCATGACCGGGGCCCTCTTTAAAAATCCTGGCCGTATTTGGCCCGTGCTTGTTCGAAAAGGAATTTAAAGTCCTCCTTGGACATATCGTCAGTCCGCAACGAGCGGACATTGATCTTTCCACGCTCCCGGCGCGGTTTTGGGCACTCCCGTGCCATGTGGCCCTCCTGACCACAGTTGTAACACTTGAAGGCCGAGGCCTTTGTCTTGGACGCATCAACGTCCATTGGCACTGGCGCCCCGGGTGCCGGTTTGTGCGCCAAGTATGGTGCGCTCCCCTTGGTATTACCGGCAGGGGCAGCCGGGATCTTTGCCGGGACCCAAAAGTGGGTGCCGGTCTTCTGCTGCGCCTGGCGCAGCTTGTTCCGCTCGAGGATGCGATTGATGGTCATCATCCTCTTTTTCAACCCGGAGTAATTCTCCGGGATTTCGATTCCGCCAGCGTAAAGCTGGTCTCGGACTTCCTGGCTGACCAGGTTCTCCAGGTTCTCGCACAGGAACCGGTCGTGGTCCCCATACTGGTTCTGCGGGCTGTATCCCACTTCCTTGGCATTCAACTCGAATGCCTGGATGAAGTCGCCTAAGGACGACTTCCCTTGCCTCGTGGTGGTGAGGCGAATGTAAGCCAGCTGGCTCACATTCTGGTCCTTGAAGGTCCCCGCAAGGGCCTCCAAAAACATCTTGAGCGTGTAGCCTTTTGGCAACACCTCATCTCCGAACTGGTCCTCCCTGAGGACTGTCCTGCGCCAGTTGCGCGCCCAAATGGATGCGGGGCAGGCGCTGCCATCGCTGCTGCCAAGCAGCGAGATCGTGAAGGCGATCTTCGCCTTCTGGGAGGGGAACTCCTCGCCGTAGGCCCACATGTAATTCTTGAGGGCCTCAATCCAAGTGTTCCACTTGGATTTGTCGTTGCCGTCAAAGATGAACGGCGTCTTGGCGAGGGTGATTTTTGAGGAACCAGTCCTCGGGGCGGGAGGCGTGAAGTGGATGGGGGCGGCGGGTCTTGAGGGCATCCTGTAGATAGGGGGGCATCCCGTAGATAGGGGAGCCTCGTTCAGGGGTTTGCGGCAATGGCCGCGGCGGTGATGCCGGGTAATCAGCTGGTTGGTCCGTCATCGGGACCGGCTGCCCTGTGGGATACACAAGGCGGGGTGATGGGGATCCGGCATGGCTGGACATGGCGGCGGGATCCGGGAAGCAGTGGAACAGCTGGGACGCGGGGGATGTGGTTGGTGGTGCGAGCGACTGCTCGACTTCGGGTTCGGACGGGGTAAGGGATGGTAGTGGCGCAGGAAGTGCACGAGGGATGACGATGGGATTTAGGGGAGCGGGGTGTCTGGGGTGGCGATAAACTCGCGGTGAGTCGACGTGTAACGGCGTCGAATGGAACAGGTTGGGTGAGCAGAGCGAAGACAGGAGTCGGGGGAGGTCGTATAGCAAAGTAGTCGCTGGTGGTGGTGGGGATGGGCTGGGTGAGCCCGAGGGTGCGCGAAACGTCGCGGCTTGGTCGATTCCGCACGAGGCGGGTGGTGGGGTTCGAAGCGGTCTCTTGCGAATAGAACTATCCCGGGTCTTCTACAACACCCCCGGTGATAGCGAGGTAGTCCTCCCCGAAGGTTGAACTAGCACTCCTGCGACTGTCTTAGTGCTGGGACGGACTCAACGTTTCCCGTAGCACGACGTCTGTCTATTTTAAATGGACCGCGCACGAGGGGCGCTGCAATTGTTTTACGTCGGTGTGGACGACGTGAATGGTGGGGAGGGGAGTGTGGAACTTCAGATACGAGAGAACCAAGTACAGGTAAGAAATGACGACTGCGAAGTGCAGTGTCGAGTGGGTAGAGGGTTTGTGCAAGGAGTGCACGGGGATGGTGAGGAAAGGAGGTCGGGGTGGGGCGGTACGAGGGTAAGAAGGTGAGTCTTTTATTATGTCACAGTCAAGGCTTGCGTCCAACTCTACAAGAGAGTGGATTGGGAGGTGCAAGTGATCTCGAAAAGATGATCGAATAAAAGACTAAAGAACTACAAGTGAATAGCTACTCTACTTATACTGTTTGTCGAACCGTGTGAACTTAAGTAGCTAAGTATATAATACAATGAGGTTACCAGGCAAATCGTGATCGGAGACGTCAAGTGTCAAGTGTCAATACTAAATATAGTTCATGGAAACGACTATTGTGTTCCGACTATTGTGTTCTGTTGCCGTGTGAGCTTTAGCCAGCAAAGTCCTCCCACGTTATGCCATCGGCGTGAAGCGCTCGTGCAACAAGCGCTGGGGTCACGTGCTCATCGATCGGTGTTGGAGCGATTAGATTGGGGTCAAATCGTGACAGCGTGCCCATGTAGGATCTGGGCGTACCCACATGAACAATGTGGGTACACCCAGACTTGCATATGGGTATGCCCAATATGGTGTTTCAAGGGTCGATTCAGCTAGGCAAGTGCTGGGGCGCATCACTACAGCAAGGTGGATGCTGCAGCGCATCAGTACAGCAAGGTGGGTGCTGGGAAGGCAAGTGCTGGGGCACATTGATATGGCAAGGCAAGTGCTGGGGTGCATTGATACAGCAAGGCAAGTGCTGGGGCGCATTGATACAGCCAGGCAGATGCTGGGGCAGGTCGGTACAGCAAGGGGGATGCTGGGGCAGGTCAGAAGGCCCATGCTGGTGCAGGTCAGTACAGCAAGGCTGAGCCACAAAAAGGGCCCCACGTGGGGGTGCAAAATTGAAAAATTGGCTGGGCAACGGATGAACCACCCAGCGTCCCCACAGCACGCCACTAGGCATACAAGGGCTGTATAGGGCCCCAAGAAGGCCTACTAGAAGGGGGGAACCAGGGCAGGCAGCATGAGCCAGGAAAACAGCCCCATGCAGACCCCCAAATCCCCAAAACAAGCTGGTTATAGGGGGCATGTGGGCACACCCACATGTGCAAATGGTGGGCACACCCACATGAACAGGTGGGCATACCCATATTGATGGATATGCCCAATAGGGCTGGTCATATCCATGGATCTGGGACCTATTAGGGCCATCCTCTCATTGGCAGAGTCAGTCCTAGCGAGGGTAGTTTCGAGGTAGCCTGAAGTGTATTTTACCCAAATAGTGGCCTTAGCATACTTTTAAGGACAATATCTAGGTATTTGATGCAGTAGTATTGTTTTAATTGGGCATGTGGAAGGAACATGGGCGCTTCAGCCCGGCAAGACAACGTAGGAGGACACGAAGGCGAAACACCTCGCGTCACGTTGCTACGGAGTTTAACGGGATGAAACATGTCTTGAGACACGTCTCGATGCGTCGCCACCACGCGTTTGACGTGCCAACCATTGTTATTCGGACTCTGCATTATCATAGGATTCCTATTGTATAGTTTATGCATTGTTCCTCGGGAGGTATAAATGCAGGCCCAGTAGTCTACCAGAATATACAAGTTTTTCCCCTCCCCAGGTTACAACAAGTATATTTTATAGAGGCCCAAATCTGTTCAAAACGGGCTAAGAAGTAAAGGTGGGGAGGTCCGGGCCGAGTCATGTGTATTTCAAACTCCGCTAGTATCCGATATCGGACACTGCCATCAGTATCGGGCCCGAAATCCAGGCAATCTCTCTCCGCGCCAACCACCGTCGGCTGTGACAACAGAAGGCAAGTCTTGCTCTCGGCCTTTATTGATCACCGACGTGCACCATCACGGTATATGCCGGTTGTTATAATTCCCACATAAAAATTGCCAGAGAGCGAATTCTGTTTCCTCCATGTGGTTATCAGTATAAGACGGCAGATATAGCATACAACAGGCAGGTGGCCAACATGGTGCGCACCCTAGAATCACAAGGCATGGCTCCCAAAATATGTAGGCAATCTATCCTTCCTTTTTTTCAGCTTGCTGAGAATTGATAGCAAACAATGGGATCATCCTTCACACTGACATAGAGCACACCATTGCGGTTGGATCCGCACTTTTCACAACTGCAACACTCATTGTCTTGGACAGAGCCGATACTGATGTAGAGATATTATATGTTTTCCATGCATTAGAGTACAACACCGCTCTGACAGATCAGCTCTAACTATATACCTATCTCGCAATATTCACTAGAAAGGAAAAAAACAAACAAACATAAGTGCGAGTTTGCCGGGCCGTGCCGCGGCCTTCACCCCCAAGTCTTAATTCATAATATAGTGCGAAATGTTGCGGTGAGGATCTACGGTTCTCGGACCGCAGCGGTGAATACAGGACCGTGCCAATCTTGCAATTGTGCCGCCGTCTACGGCCAACTGCGAATTTTAACATGTCGAGTAGGTTTTGGAGTCGTGGAAATTTAGACGAGGAATGAATGCATGTGAGTCACTTCGAACCAGCATTATGTGCGCCAAGTCCGCTCGGCGTTCTCGAGGATGAATCAGCTCTCGAGATATTGCAGGCTGAGGCTCTCTCCATGTGACTTATAGACTGGGTGTAGTCGCAACGTCTTGAGAAGCATTGAAGTGAGAATGCACTCATGCAATGAAACACACCACGAGCCCGTCCTTCCCTTCATGTTTCCGGCGCATCAGCAGCCTCGTCCCACGCATCTTGAGCAAAGACGGGGGTCTTCGTCACGGATTTACGGTCCCTCATGGACCGTGGGCAGGAAGTCTTTCGGAAAATATGGGTGCATGGGCTTTGGTCTGGAGGTTAGCAGTAGGATGGAGTCAAGGGACACCAGTCGACTCCAGTGTTAGTTAAATAGACATCGCGGGTTAGGATTCCGAGTGGATGTGATTTGCCGCCCGCAAATTGATTCATGAGAGGCCGCGGCAAGACTCGCTGGGACGCGTATACGCGGGAGTCGAGTTGGTTTTCCAGCGCTGGAGCCGGGAGCCGCGCGTTCGAGATAGCCGCAGCAGGGGCAATACTGATTACTTTGAGACCACAGCGCGAACGACGCTCAACAGATCGATGACGGTTAGCTATAAGTTCTGTACGTGGCGCGCGCGGAGCGGCCTAAGATGGAGCATCGATCGATCATTCTGGAGGTGGTCAGCAGCGCACAAAATGTCGAGCGGGGAGTAATTCGTGAAGGGTCTTCGGCGAGGTCCGAGAAGGCATTCCCCTCCTGTTCGGCGTTCGCGGTCATCACTGGCCGAATAGTGTTGATAGTAAATTGCCGTTGGATCGTAAATTGCTATACGGGAATGATTGACAGTCGACGGAAGTAGGGAGACATCCAGCACGGAAAAGACGCGGAACAGACGGGGATCAGACGAAGGTGTAGGGTGTACGAGTCCAGCCCAACGATAACGCCGAACGCCTGCGTCCCAGTATAAGCAGGTATAAGTATGGACAGTGGTCCAAGCGGACGACCCACGCTACCCCACGGCGGGGATCATCCCTCCGGCGATGCAGCTCCGCGCGGGGTCCAGAATTGATGTATCCGATTCCGCAGTAGGGGTAGACCAGTCATCACCAGCGGCGCTACGGGTAGACTGAACAGCGGGCACGTTCGTGTCGCATGTAAAGGCCGGGGCCGAGCCCTAGTGTAAATTTAGCAGTGCGTTAGTATGGTCGCGGGAGTGAACAGTGGGAGCGAGGGCACGGGGTGAGCAGCGGTAAATCTAGCTTTAGGAGGGGGCGCGGAGGAGAGGAGGGGAGCGGGAGCGGCTTGCGAGATCGTGGGAGGGTGTTGGCGCCGTTGGTATAGTCGCGGGCGAATGGGAGCGAGGGGTTAATTTCGACGGGGGTAGGATTTTTTTCGAGGGTTGGCGCCGTGGTCGGATTCGGAATTTAATTTCGCATTAGCTTGCGCCGGCATCCTTACCTTTGCTCGCCCCAATATCGCGTCTCGTCTTCCAGTCGCTTGGCCGCGGGAGCGGATTTTCTGCCCAAGTATTTGGCGATTAGAGGTCCAGGTGTGTGTGCTTTGGCCCCGCCGTCATCGGAGTCCTACCAACAGTTGTAATGGGCGGCAATAGCCAACTTCAGGACCAGATGATGGATAGCTGGCGGACGCGCGCTGGTTTGAGCCACTGGAGCTTATAGAGGGAGTAAGACCCGAGACGAGTCCATAAGCAGAGTAATTAGGCTCCCCGAGTCCAGTAAATTGAGTTTGACCAGCGAAGAATTAGTACATTGATGTCGTGGCAACGAGAGCCGGCGAAATTCTACCTGTTTTTGCGCTGGAAACACCAAAGAATGAATTCCCAGAGCTACCCAGTCCGTAGAGAGCTAGCCCCGAGTTTGAAGGCAAACAGAGTTTTGGTGGCAAGGAGTTGCAGCCAAAAAGGGCGGGGTCTGGGCCCATGCCATAAGCTTCGGCAGCATTCGGCTGACAGAACGCTTGCGGTTATTTTTGCTGCGGTTGTCTTTCCGTGACTCGTCCTGCGGCGGCTCTCGTTCTTCTTCCTACTACCCGCAACCCGCTCCCTCCCCCCCCGTTCCATCCCGCTCCCTCCCCGCCCCTCTTCCTCGGCCCCTGCTCGCTTCCTCCTCGCTTCCTCGGGCAAGCGGGTCCCGAGCATGCCTGTACCTACGTCGGACGCGCGCAGGGCGGGGCGCATGGAGCGGGCCGTACGGAGCAGGGCGGTGGGGTATGGGAGTGTGTGGGGAATACACCGGAGGCAGCTGGGCTCGAGGCTGCCGGCTGCGTGTCTGCGTTTGTGGTGCTGCGCGCGGGAGGCGGCTGGAGTGTCTGGATCGGGGGTGCGGAGATCGGGCGCGCCCGGTCGACTGCGTGCGGGGGCGGCTCGAGTCGGGGACATGCGCGGGCTAGTGCTGGTATGGTGCGCGCGGGACGTGTACGGATACGGAGACCTTTCGCGTCGGACGGCTCTTCATCGCGGCGCCGCTGCTCGCTTTCCTTTGTGTCATCGCACCTCCTTGCCTCCCTCCTCTCCCTCCCGGAGCACAGACCAGATGTTGACATCCTTTTCCCCCCTCACGCAGGTCAGCGCCTCGCCCAGCAGCGCGGCGCAACAGAAGCGGCTCGGCGAGAGCAAGGTCGTCGCAGCACGGGCGGAGATCGACAGCGCACGGCTGATGCGCCAGGCGGCGGGCATCCTCGCGAGCCCGGCGGCAATGCATATTCAGCAATTGGAGGCGCGTGAGTGGCGTTTCTTCATCTCGTCCCGCTCTTCCCTCCCACTTATTCGGCCCACGCTTCCTTACTCTTACGGGCGACGTCTCCTCGCTCGTACCATCTGCGCGAGCGACGTCTCCTCGCCTATCGTCCGTGCGAGACGTCTCCGCGCGACGTCCCCTCCGTCCCCTCCCCTCCCATTTCTTCCTCCCATTTCTTCCCTCCCCCCCTCGCCCGTATCATCCGCGCGAGCGACGTCTGCTCCCGCATCCTCCCTTCCTCCCCGTATCGTCCGCGCGACGTCTCCGCCTTCCTCCCTTTCCTCTTGTCCTTCTCTCCCTACTCCCTCGTCCCACTCGTATCATCCGCGCGACGCCGCATCACCCCCGCGTCATCTCCTCTTCTCCCCCCTCTTCTTTCGTGCTTCCTTCCCTTCCCTCCTCTCGTTCTGTATCGTCCGCACGGGCGACGTCTGCTCCCGTATTTTCCCCTCCTCGCTCTCCCTTCCTTTCTGCCCTTCCCTCTTATCCTACCATCTCTTATGGGCGGCGTCTCCTCCCGTATCGTCCGCGCGAGCGACGTCTCCGTTCGACGCCTCCGCCCTCCCCTCCTCCCTCTTTCTTTCCTTTGCCTCTTCCTTGGATAGCATGGTTAGTATCTTAGGGGGGACAACATCCATGCTCTTCCTACCCACCTCAGCCTTGATCCTTATCTGCACCTGTACGACTACGACTACAACTACGACCCCCTTCCTCCCCACCATTCCGGAATCCGCACGCCTCCTTTTACCCATTCCCATTCGACGTGTGCATCCCTTTTACTTACCTACTTACTTCAAGTTACTTGCTTATGTCTCCCGAGTTCCGAGTCTCGAGGTCGAGTACGCATACGCTCCGCTTAGTTCTCTTCTGATTCACATTGCATGTAGGTTACGATTACGATTATGCTCTTGCTTTTGTTTATGGACAATACGATGCTCGTTTTCTTTCCTTAGATTCAGGTGCACAGCCACTGATTGTGATCACTTGGTCCCGCCGCTTTGATTTTTTTCGCGGGTACAACGTGTGAAGTCCAGAAAGCACAAAACGCAACAGGGTCCCTGCGCGCTGGCAGGACGGTTCCGCGGCGCCGAGAAAAAGTGGCACATGCACCGCGCCGAGAAAGATCCATCGATTCGGACCCGACTAACGAGTCACGACTTGGACTTGGAGATTGGCCTGAGGACGAAGAGGAGAGAGCTTGTCGGAAGAGCCTTGAGGACCGCCTCGTATAGACTCCAATTATGCAGGGCTTCGCCTGTTCGGTCCTCTGGCGCGCGCCGGATCCAGCTCGAATTTCGCACTCTTCATTCCTCTCGCCACTGAAGAGCTTAGTTTTCGGCTTCCTCGATAGTCCCTCCCGGGCTCTCTTGTGTTCGCGCTCTCACATCGCCATGCATCGGATTTGAATCCACATCCCGGACGACTTCCCTTGCTGGGAGCTCGTGAGTCTGCAAGTCTACAAGCAAGCGGTACCTACAGAAAAAAATCTTATACATTTGGTCTCCACATTTTCGCGGGACAACCTGAAGTCCATTGGGAAGCAAAATCGCACGCGCTGATACTCGTCCGCGTCCGCGTCCTTCTGGGCTGGCAAGACGGTTCCGCGGGGGCGAGCACGCGTATGCGCACTGAGAAAGATCGGCTCCGACCAACTTGAACGAACGAACGACTTGGAGATTCGCCTGAGGACGAAGAGGAAGACCCGGATTGCGGAGATCTTGACTTTTTATTCCTCAGTCCTCTGGTGCGTGCCGGATCCGACTCGGAGCGGACAGCTC
This sequence comes from Mycena rosella, assembly GCA_029378255.1. Classification (NCBI taxonomy): domain Eukaryota; kingdom Fungi; phylum Basidiomycota; class Agaricomycetes; order Agaricales; family Mycenaceae; genus Mycena; species Mycena rosella. The sequence goes on from JARKIE010000731.1 coordinate 23,281, forward strand.
AAATTTCGCATTCGATTCGAGCGATACGCCTCATGCAGTATTGATTGATTCTGAATCACCACCAACTGTGTAGCCGGATTTCACACTGGTTCGCATATCCCAGAAAATCTCAGCAAGACCGCAAGACCGTGGTCCGTCGCCTGAATCTGTGGAGGTTTGAAATCTAAATCCATGTCCTGCCTATTAGAACAGTCGCAATGTATGCACATGAGCAAGCGGGAACCAGATTGTATTGACCAGGCAACACCCATAATCGAGATTGAGATACCATATGAGATTGGAGTTGTGAGACCAGTTTCCGGGACCGCAGCGGCGACCGCTCGCGAGGTGAGGTGCTCGAATCATATTGATAATTTAGCACGAACGTGCGCGCCCGTGTAATCATGCCGCGTCTACGGCACCCGGGATGACATGCGAGTAGGTACGGAGCGTCGTGGAATTAGCCGAGGGGAAGAGGGAATGAATGCGTATGCATGCTTGGGTCGAGTATTTCGACCAGCATTATGTGCGCCAAGTCGTCGGGGTTCTCGGGGATGGACGCGTTCGAAATATTGCAGACTGACGCTCTTCAAGTGACTTATAGAATGGTTTTACTCGCAACCTTCAGAAGCATTGAATATTAATGGAGAACGTACTTCCCAAAGAAATTACATTACGTGACTCGTCGTTACCAAGAGCTCGTCCACGTTTTCAGCGCGTCCGGAAAAGAGGGGGCCGGCTACCGGCGGATTTACGGCCAGTAAGTACGCTGGAGTGGGCGCCACGTACACGGTGTCCGCAGCAGGATGGAGTCCAGGGATGATCAGTTGACTCCAGTATTGAATAGAATAGACTTCGCAGGCCATGTGTAATTTGTAGTCCGCAAACTATGAGATGCCGTGCAGGGCGGAAGTTCGGGACGCGTATGCACGGGAGTCGGAGGGGAGTTGGTTATCCAGCGCTGGAGCCGGGAATCGCGTGTTGCCGCAGCAAGGAAATATGTATTAATTTGAGACTGCAGCGCGAACGGCGTTCAACAGATTGATGACGGTTAGCTATTAGTACAAAATCTCTACACGCGCGGAGCGGCCGAAGATGGTCAAGGGAGAATCTCGATTGATCATTCTGGAAGTGCCCAGCAGCGCACAAGATGTCGGAGCGAGAAGTAAGGTGATAATTCGCGAAGGGTCTTCGGTCAGGTCCGAGGATGCATGTCCTCCCCTTCGGCATTCGCGCTCAGCGCTCATCAATGGCCGAATAGTAAATTACCGTTGAGTCAATTGCTGTCCAGAAATGATTGACGGTCAACGACGGCGGGCACGTTTTTACCGTATATAAAGGAGTGGGGCCGAGCATGGGTAAATTTAGCGTTAATAGTCAGGTGCGTGGAGGAGAGGAGGGGAGAGCGGCTTGACTTGAGCGAGATGGTGGAGCTACGGAAGATGGCTCGATAGTCACGTTAGTGACGGTAGTGTACTCGCGGTAGCGAATTCATTGGGAAACGTGTTGGGGTCCGAGTTCGTTTCCTGCCCCAAGCTGCCCCGAGTATACGCGTATGGGTGTGTGTTTCGGCCCCGTAGCCGCGTAGTAATTGGTGGCAACAGGACCCGATGTTATTGGACGTGCGGAAGTGTAAAGCTTTTGAAGGGGTAAGCCCTAAGACTAGAGAGACGATTCCGAAGCCGATCGCGGGCTCCAGAAATTTGACCAGCGTGATTGAAATTTGAATGTCGTGGCAACGGGGGAGCCCGGCGAATTTCTACCTGGTTTATCTCCTGACACCAGAATAATCGCCAGAATATATGGATCCAGCTCCGAGTCTGAAAGGCAAACAGAGTTCGATGGAAAGGTTGAAGCCAAAAAGGGCAGGGTCTAGGCCCACGGGAGTTAGGCCCGGGAACATGACGCGACTTTACACGACGTCCGCGCGGGACGTTCGGCGGGAGCGGGTGTGCTGGCCCTCCCCGGCCGCCGCGCCCGCAGCGGTGGTGGCGGCGACGAGGTGGGAGTAGTGGGCAAAAGGGCAGGCGGATGGCGGTGAGGACGAGCATGCCCGCGAGCCGGTGCGCTCGAGCCGGCGCTCGCAGGTCTCGTCGAGGAGAGCATCGCGGGTTCGGGCTGGCGGCCGAGCTCCTCGCAGGCGAGGCGGCGTAGGCGGCGTAGGCGGCGAGGACGGTGATGAAGGCCGCGGAGGCGAGGTCTGCGTCGGACGTCGGAGCAGCGGGTAGAGGCGGACGTGCGAGGATTTGTTCTATAGGCCGAGGTGGGTTAGTCACGTACGTGGAAACGAGGAGAATTGGATAGGGAGTAAAACGGATGAGGGGAAGCGGTTAATGGAGGTGAGACGCACCTTCAGCACCCAAAAGAAGCCCACGAACGCCTAGACAAAGGCGGCCGCTTGGAGATACAGGGCAAGGAGTGCCCAGAGGCCTTTGAGGCGGCCGGCCAGTTTCGACGCGTCGAGCTCGTCCTCAGCATCCTAGGCACAGAGGCGCTATGACGCCCCAAGCTGTAGTCTGACCAGTCAGAAAGACCGCCAACGAGAGGACACGTATCATCTGAATGAAGTCGTCAGCGAGGGACTCGATTCAAAAGCGGAAAGAAAGGAAGGTGGGGGGAGGACCGCAGAAGGTAGGAGCTGGAAGGAGAACGGGTACGCACTTTGCGAGATGGGACATCGTGCGAGAAGGGACATCGTGCTGGCCCTTATGCCAGTGCTACGTGCGATACTCCCAGAATACACAGTGGCGAACTCCGTGCGCTCGTGAGTCGGCGCTCGCAGGCTGCGGCGGACGCGAGGAGCAACGGTCTGTGGAGTAACACACCAGATGCTAGATGCTGATACGGACACGGCTCCCGCTTCACATGTGACACGCGCTCTCGCACTCGTTCTCCTGCGATATCTGACAAAGTACAGATGGGCCATGGCCGTCGCATCCCGCGTCGCCCGGAGCTTAAAGATGCGCGGAAAGTAGCCTGCCAGTGTCTTGAGGGTGTCGCGAGCGCGAACTAGCAGGTTCGCGCAGCTGCGAGGGCTTCTGTCAGCTGGAACACGAGAAGGCCGTAGCTCGGGCAAGAGATCCGGATGGCCGATCCGGATTGGATCAGTGGCTGTGCTCTCCCGCTTCTCCCGACGTCAACTGACGTCCAAGTCTTTGCTCACTTGCTGACTGACTGGTACTGACCGGTACTGACCACATACTGATTTCAAGTTTTGGGGCAATTCTTTTCCAAAAAACTCCATTCTGGATGGCAGCTTGTGGCCTCGCCGAATCTCCGACTTGAAAGACTTCCGAAATTCCCGTCACCAATTCCGAAGTGCTCCGCCGACGTCTGATACCGACACCGCGCCAACTTCAGCTGTCTCCCTCTCTCATCTCTGGTGCTGTAGAAAATGCAGTCGCGACTGACCTGTGATCGATCTTACAGCACTGGGCGTCTATCCCGTCGTCGTATCTCAGATGCTGTCGCGAGGCACTACCTTGGCACGTCTACAGCTCCTTGGCTGTGTCCGCATCGGCTGTCTGTCTGCCTTCGAATTCTGCTGTGGTCACTCCGACGTGCCCATCATCAACAAGATTCACTACAGAAGCTTCTGGATTTGGTTGGACTGAGAGCTCCAGCCACGGGCTGTTCGTCGCGATCGGAAAGAGGGATGGGAGCACTCCATCGGCATGCGTAGAGACGAGATTGCTCCCTCTCCGTCGCGAGCTGTTTTCTAAGTTTCGAGG
>JARKIE010000732.1:0-26984 GCA_029378255.1 Mycena rosella
GATCAAGGCTGGGTTATTCAAGTCAAAACAGTCGTAACTACGTAGTACATCTACACCTACAACCTATAAATTTATTCCGCTTAAATCTATCTTTTTTAAATGTTTGCAAACGTTTGTAAACGTTTGTGAACCCTTTACCGTTTAGTTTACGGGCCTTCGTAAACGAAAACTAAACGGTGGGAGCCTTACTGGCACTGAGCAACAGTTAATGTAGAGGTTACAGGGGTGCCCGGAGGGCCTTATGAATTTACAGCTGTTGTGCAACCAGCTTAGGACAATCGAAATCTAAACTCCGACGGAGATCGTGATGTCATCAGACCGCCGATCGGTCGCCGATCAGACCGCCGGTCCCCTAATCTCCCGGACTTTCCATATCCCAAATGGAGTCCAACTTGCACTCAACTTTGACTCAACTGAATTGTTCCAAAATTCTTCCGAAGTCGGATGCAAAATTCATCCGCTACTGAGAGAGGGATCATGTCTCGTCCAATTTCAAGGGGACCGTTGCCTTACTTTAACCCCTGCCCCCAATGCTGCGGTATATCTCCCCCGCGCTCAGGCTGTATGGCCGTCTATGGTATACCTTCGCCCGACACGGTTCAACACCCCAGTGGGTGGAGAAGGTGCGTTACTCACTTATGCCTTGGTCCCCTCAAATTCTCAATCGTATTTTCAGACCCAGGCCATCGGCCGGCGGTTCCCCGAGTGTCGCCTGAAGCCAGGCCAGCAGGGTCCTGAGAGCTTTGACTGCCTTTTGGCAGACGCACTCGCCGAGACACTGTAAGTATTTATAGCGACGTTAATCGGACGACACTCAATGGTTTGTTTCAAAGGCCCCTGGGTCGGAGTCCTCACTTCCCTACAACTCCGATTTGGATCCCTCATGGCGACGGACTCACAAGGACGAGAGTCGCCGACTTTGACCGCGAAATCGGTCAAGGCTTTCATAACTCACTGACAATGAATAAATCTCTCGGTTTCAAAGAGCTGCTGATTGCAGCTCTTTCCATTTCACTTTCCAGACCAAATGACTGAAACAATTTTCTATAAGTTCAGATTTGGCTACTGATTGATACGATTTCAGCTAACATTTTGACCTAGGTCAATATTTTTCTTTATGGGGTGTGCTCACCATTTCTGGACACACGAACGGGCCGCTCGGCCGCTCTTGCCTATATCGGACGGGGCCCAAGTCTTTTGACGTGGTGCGACCTCAGATGTACGCTGCACTGTGTTCAAACTTCAAACTCCAACCGACCGGTTCCCACTTTAAAGAGTGCACTGTAGGTTGCACGATCCTGCAATTCCGTTTGGCTCGCGCCATCCGGTTTTTGGTTCTCGATTCACGAACGACTTTTCCGTTGAACTTCGGCGTTGGAAATACATTGTTAAAGGCAGACCCTCTCCGGCACAGGGCCAAAACCATGACTCCCGCTCCCGTCCGGCGGCATATCGTGGGGATCGGGGGAATTGAGCCATTCGGATTGGTGCTTGTTTGATCCTTTCCCTCCATTCTTCGGGAACCCAATTTGCTCATGAATGAATAAAAATGCGTTAGAGCGAGTGTCTGGCTGGAATCGCTGCCGGCTTTCAATTCTCTAGACCTCACGTCCGTCCAGGCGAAATAACCAGTGGTTATAAGCTAACGGCTTACAGTAGCGATGCACCACTCGGTCGCGGCGGCCGTCCTACTCCCGGTGGTTTCAGATATTTTTATTGAACTGAGTCAGCATGTCTGTTACACCAACACAAGATATTATTGGCCTTCAGGTATATAAAGGGCGCAGCTCGAGACGCATTGCAGTTCAGTCGTACAATGTTTATCAAGTTCGTCTCCACTGCCATCCTCACAGTTCTTGTCTTGGGACAAGGCGCCATGTCTGCCCCGCAAACCGGTTCCTGTGCGTTCCTTCACGTCTACGCGCGCTGCCTCATCGAACTGACCCAAACGTTGTAGGTGGCCTTCCCTATGTATACATTTATCTCTTTCACCTCGTGAACTGTCGCTGATTATCATGCCTTAGGACCCGCCGTGTAGGACCCAATTCAACAAAGTTTAAACTATGTCTGCTCATCCTAGTTTCTTTTGCAGGTCCAGCACACCAGCACTGCTGCGCGAATCTCCCAACCAGTCCACCCATGCCAGGAGGCTTGTGAGCACTGCATCTAAACTCATTTCAGCGCTGTCACTGACATCGGCGGCAGTTGCGCACCCGGCCCGTCACCCGGCCTTTGCCCGCTCTGAGGCGTGAAGTTCAGTCATAACTTCGATGTGTCATTTAGGAATCTAGGACACCTGTCAGTCTGAGGGGTCGTAACGTAGATGTAGTCTATTTGGTAATAAGGATGGTGTGAGTTTCGGGTACCATAGCAGATCTCCTATGTACGTGCACAGGAAGGCGCTTATGCAAATCGGGGGCATTCAAATGTGGAGACACTGAGGACATTGAGTATGAGACCAAACGGAATGCAAGAAGGAGTTGCGATTTTTGCCGCCCGGTGTAGAACAAGCCGTGGTGTGCGATTGTGCGGCGATCAATCGGGAAGGAGAGGCACACCAATAATTATCATATTTAGGGCCCACCCAGGTTCAATTTGAACACCCAAGCGTCGAGTTGCAAGTAGGTGGGCCTGAAATTTAATTTACTTCTAGTACTTTCGGTCCCACTGATTTTGCAACCTAAAATAGTAGAATAAAATTGCGAGTCGGTTGCACTGAAACCCATTCGGAAGCCTACAATTCAGATTACAAAAAAGTTCAACTGAAATTAAAAACCGAAATTATTGGTATCAGGATTGGAAACGAGGTATCCACGGACCCCTGATTTTCCCTTTGGAGGCTAGGTCCGGTGTCGGACAAAATTTTTGAGATTTGGACCTCAAACCTAGGTCTTGAACGATCGATGCTCGAGGGTCGAAATGTCAGGTACTGTCCGGACAAAATTCGGGCGGGCGAAGTTGTTTTTTTTGGGCCAGGAGTGGGCGGAAAGCGGGTTTGTTTTCGCTGCAGATGGGCCGCAGATGCGTCAAGTGCGGTTAGAACAGCACAAAACGCGTGGGGATGAAAATTTGACCATTTTTAGGTGCGTGGGAGCCAGAAATTACCCTTTTTGGGACGATTGGTCAGCGGAGGCTAGGCCCCGTCCGGACAGAAACCGCCCAAAGTCGGCCAAAATGTGTCCGGACAAAAATTGGGAGATTTGGGATGTTCGGGACCTAGCCTTCAAAAGGAAAATCAGGGGTCCTGGTATCCAAGACTCTGTCTCTCAATTGCACCGAAATCAAAGCCGGAACTCAAAATGTTGTTTCTCATTTCAGCTGTCCCGAAACCTATTAAAATCCCGAATTTTGGTTTGAATTTCAGCCCAAGCCAAAATGCAAACCAAAATTAGCTGTTCCAAGTGCGCTGAAATTTAGTCCGCAGCCGGGCCCCGCGGAGCAGCGGGAGATATATCGTGGATGCTACGGGCGCGCGCAAGCAGCGCGTAAATCTACAGCATGGTCAGCCAGTCTCGCACGGGGATATATATGTGTGTACCACTCACTGTATCCTGGCAGACTCGTATCGAGGGCATCGGATGTAAGCGACGTGTGCCGTGCGCACGTATTTTCGCTGGGTAGGCAACGTCTGTGAAAGGCAGGGCCGGAGCGGGGACGCGACGCGGTGCACATAAGGACGCGGGGCGGGTTCGTCGAGGCAAGCTTGGATGCAGATGTCGCCGTGGAAAGGATGCTTGGAGGGTGGTGCTCGATCGGCGGCGTATCGGGATTGCGGCGTCACGGGTGATGGGCGCAGTGGGCGCAGGCGAACACGGGTCCGGTGTTTGTCAGCGTTGGCGCGGGTCTCGACGAGGAGGCGTTATGGGAGAACGGCGGGTAGTGATGTCCAGGGCCCGGCTCGGCCTGGAAGCCCGGGCTTGGGCTCGGCTTGACGCGGCCTGGGCTTGAGATATCCCAGGCCCGAGCGGGAGCCCTCAGATAGGGCCCCAAGCCCGGGGCTTAGGCTTGGGCCCGGGCTCGATCACTGGGCTGACTAAGCCAGTACATTCGGGGTTTTTTAGCGTGGTGGGCTTCTAGATAGCCATGTGAGTACCGGACTGATTTATGCGAATTCTTACCGGCTTCATGTCGCACTTCCGAGCCGTCTCAACAGACAAATTTCCATTTTGGGACTCCGGAGTTGGATTTTCTAACTGTGTTGCATTAGAGCGATGTTCGGTGAGCCAGTTCCAAAACCCTTCAGGATGTATTCGAGCTGCTGAACAAGCTTCCCTGGATAAATTTGAAGATGGTGATTGGTGGTGTAAGCAGCACTCAAGCCGCGGCCTGAAGCCCGGGCTTGGGCTTGAAATATTTGAGGCCCGAGTCCTGGGCCTGCTCAAGCCCTGCGTCGGGCTCGGCCCGGCTCGGGCTTGGCCGGGCTCGGCCTGGCGGGCCTAGGGCTTGGAGCCGAGCCCTGCACATCACTAACGGCGGGGCGTGCGCTTGAAGTCTGCGACTCTGTGCAAGTGAAGAGACAAAGTTACAGTAGGCAAGGGGTCCAGCCAGGAACGAAGTTATTCACGAGGGAATGGATGGGTCAAGTCGTTGCTCGCCGTGAATGAGGCAAGTCGGGTATCGCGCGTGACGTTCACATCAGTCACTGATGCGCTCTTCTGCGCTCCTCTTCTCTCCACCATCAGCCTCAATCTCCTGCTATCTGTGTGGCCTCAATCGCGTTCTCCCTGCGAATTCTCCCCCACGCCGTGGGCAAGGTCCAGGAGTCTTTCCGCTGCCGCTCCAGTCCTTCCCGCCTCTGTCTCATAAACCACGCCCCAAATTGCTACTCGTAGGATTAAAACGCGGAATGCATCGCCGGACGTGCTTGTTCTCCGCGAGGAGCCGATCTGAAAGCCTCTGTGTGCTATAAATCAGTCTGCTCCACTTTGACTCAAACCCGGGAATTGTACCCCGTTATCTGACCCGTCGCTCTTTCTTTTCCATCCTCCGACCATCCCCTCTTCTCTTTTCGACCCGGCTCGAATACCATGCCCCAATGATGACTGCATGTACGCAGCGCTACTCATACAACGATATATCGGCTCATCACACGTTCGATGCCGTCGCATTTGAGCTGTGTCTTTCCTCCGCGGTGCGTGCGTCTTCACCGCAGTCGCAGTCCACCCTACCTGCGCATCCGCTCTTGATCCTGCATCCGATGTGGCCCTTCTCTTGGGGGCGCATCACCTTGTACTCAATAAATCAAATGCCCACGCTTTTTTTTACTTCGTGATGCGTGGACCTCCCCATTCTCCCTCGTTAATGCCCGGAATTCATCCTGCCGGCGCAAATCTCCATCTATTGTTCACCTATTGCACTTACACTCTTGCCTTTTGGATCCTGCATTCTAATACCTAGAGTTTTGATCCACAAATGGTGTGATTTTCCATCTGTTACTTCATTTCCTCTCCGTGCAGGTCAACCAACACATCATATTTTCCTGGCTAGAGTGAGCATATCTCGCACTCCTTCGGAGGCGCTAAATATCCACCATTCAGATATAGTTGTCGTCTCGGCGCACCACCCCGACTACTCACCCACTTCTTGAGCGCCATCTCGCATTCCCACTGGATCCAATATTACTCACGATGGTCCAGTTCCGTGCTGTTTTTATTTTCATTCTGCCGCCCGGTTCGTCCCATCCTCCTTTCACATGAACTTGGACTCCCGAATCCCTGGTACGGCTCAACCGCGAGCCGGTGTGGCGGCCGGCAGACATACTCTGTGCAAAGCCCGCTGCCCGTGTTTGCCATACTCACTGCCGTTCCACCTTCCACAGTGAGTCGCCACGGTTCGTCTCCCCACGCTCACGTCCCTTCCACACCCCCATTGGCATGCTTTGATCGCCTACACGCTCCTCCCGCACCCATTACCTATGCCATTCCATTTTTCGCATTTCCCTCTTCCCTTGACCATGTCATTCTTTCACCACTCCCACTTCCATCCTATCCACGGCGCTTGGTTTCTTCTCCACTTATTTTATCCTCATCTACCCTTCCCCCCTTCCCTCGTTCATGTACGATCCTCATTCCTTCTATGTCTTCACTCTATTATCCTCCGATAATGTGTATGCTATACTGACCATCGTTAGCTTCCAGATACACCCCATTCACGCTCTCTCCGCCGTCGAGACAGTCATAAGCGCACGCGTATCCGACTATGCACTCAGGAAACTTCTGTGTGGAAAGATGAGAGGAAAGGGCCCACACACTGCGCGAGTACCTTGTAGGAACAGTAGCCACAGAATAATACGAGTAGAATAAAAAGCTACGGAAAGTCATCCATTGTGCAGATGAATACTACATAGTAAGAAATTGATTTACAGATTGCAACATTTGACCCAGTCGGTACCGTGAACAAAACGACTGATGTCCACGACGACTCTGGCAGACCCAATGACGATGAAATGGGGTGGCAGATGTAAGTAAAGACGGTATTCTGGAGGAACCCACATTACAAGTTCTTGTCTTGGACCATGTATCCAGCTCTCCTTTTCGTGTGGCAAGGTGATGGGGCCGGCACTCAAATCTACGGTCGAGGGGGTGAATCTTTCGGCTGTGGTAACACCCGTCCTCGCATCCCACACACGGATCGTGCGGTCCTCCGAGCCCGACACGATGTGTGCTCCGTCGGGCGAGAACGCGACAGAGAAGATCCCGTTTTCGTGCCCCTGGATGGGCTTCATGACAGGCTCGCCCGTCCTCGCATTCCACACACGGATCGTGTGGTCGTCTGAGCCCGACGCGATGCGCGCTCCATTGGGTGAGAACACGACAGACCGGACCCAGTCTGTGTGGCCCCGGATGGGCTCCATGACGGCCTCGCCCGTCCTCGCATCCCACACACCGATCGTGCGGTCGTCTGAGCCCGACGCGATGCGCGCTCCGTCAGGCGAGAATGCAACAGACGAGACGCAGTCTGTGTGCCCCTGGATGGGCTCCATGATGGCCTCGCCCGTCCTCGCATCCCACACACGGATTGTGCGGTCCGCCGAGCCGGACGCGATGCGCGCTCCGTCGGGCGAGAACGCGACAGAGAAGACCCATTCCGTGTGCCCCTGGATGGGCTCCATGACGGCCTTGCCGGTCCTCACATCCCACACACGGATTGTGTGGCTGTCCGAGCTCGACGCAATGTGCGCTCCGTCAGGCGAGAACGCGACAGATTGGACCCAGTCTGTGTGCCCCTGGATGGGCTCCATGATGGCCTCGCCCGTCTTCGCATCCCACACACGGATTGTGCGATCCACCGAGCCAGATGCGATGCGCGCTCCGTCGGGCGAGAACACGACAGATAAGACAAAGTCTGTGTGCCCCTGGATGGGCTCCATGGTGGCCTTGCCGGTCCTCACATCCCACACACGGATTGTGTGGTCGTCCGAGCCCGACGTGATGTGTGCTCCATCAGGCAAGAATGCAACAGACCAGACCCTGTCTGTGTGCCCCCAGATGGGCTCCATGACGGCCTCGCCCGTCCTCGCATCCCACACACGGATTGTGCGGTCATCCGAGCCCGACACGATGTGTGCTCCGTCGGACGAGAACGCGACAGAGAAGACCCATTCCGTGTGCCCCTGGATGGGCTCCATGACAGGCTCGCCTGTCCTCGCATCCCACACACGTATTGTGTGGTCCTCTGAGCCCGACACAATGTGTGCTCCGTCTGCAGAGATGGCAATGCAGTTGACCCCATTGTCATGCCCTTGCAATATGAGAGTTGCGTCTCGCCGCCGTTGAATTCCTGCAGGATGTACCCGTGGGACACGATCGAACTTCGGCCAAAATGCTTCGGCAACTTTCGAGGTTGGCCGGAGACATGGCAGAGCAGAGAGATATATGTGTGCAACGCTGGTCTCGATAGCTTCCATGGAAGAAACAACAAACTCGTTTGCATCGCCAAGAAATTCAGTCATTTCTAGCGGAGCACGTGCAAAGCATTTCGCGGTCAAAGCTGTCCTGATCAGGCGCGACGCAACACTGGCCTGGTTTATCGCGCTGAGCACTTCGACCCAGAACAAAAACTTGGGCAAGAAAATATCCTGGAGAGAATTTAGGTGGGACGAGGTAATGAAAACTTCAACATCTGGAGATTCAGCGGCAGAAGCTGCCGCAATGTGATGTGGCCAGTACAAGCACACATACTGCAGCAGGGCAGATGTTGAGAGCTCGTGATAAGTGTTGGGAAAGTAGGATGTGGGACAGTTCGAAACATTGAAGTGCAATTCCGAACCCATGACTCGAATGCAATCTTCGAATAAAGCAGTGTGGGCAGCCAATGGGTTGATGAGCATTTCGTCTGACACACGACCAGTGGTTGTGAGGAAGTCCCCGAAAGAGGCATGGAATGGGGATAAAACACCCTCGTTGTTGTTTTCCGGGACATGGATGACAGCATGTAGTCGGTCAAGCATTGCCTTCACCTGCTGAGCAGGCACCCCAAGCAGACCACTAAGTGAGGTAACAGACAAAGGCTGTCTCACAGTCAAGACCGCGGCTAAGATCTGTTTTGTCAGAGCAATCTCGCTGCTTTCGTGCCTATCTTGGTCCATAGCCTCTGAAAGGATATGGCTGTAGACCTTGTCCAGTGGTCTAGTCAACGGCCCTTTAGTGTCCATTTTCATGCTGACCAGAGCCTGCAGGCGGTTTCCTGGATTTTCGCCGATGTATTTCACGGCGGTAAATGCGTAAATGAAGAGCTTGCCAGCACGGCGTGTGAGCGCTCCAATGTCTGCAGGGCTAGCCCACTCAGAGGGCATACTGCTGTCAGCTCGTATGCTGTCAAGACGGTTCGTGAGGTGAAGTGATATATCAGCTGTGACAATATTGTCCTCAATATCATGAAGCCGGAGGACACATCGGAGATCTGCTTGAGTATCGAAATGAGGACGAATATGCCGCTCCGGTCGAGATGTGATGAAGAGTTTGATGCAAAGATTGGGCATCACAACCACGAGTCTCCGGAGAAGGTCCTTTGTAGCATCCTCACCATCAAGTTCGTCGAGTGCATCTATAACCAGGACCAAGGTATGGGGCCTGCTGCCATGAGCACTGTGAAGGGGCTTCTCACACAGGGGGCAAAGGAGGGGGCACCTGTAATAAGGGCAACCCAGCGGTACTTTCTGCGCCCACCATCGGCCCACGATGCAGACTTGACAGGACATCTGTGATGAATTGATTGCCTCCGTGATTTCAGTCCCAATTTGGGTGCAGCCTTCCCACCGTTTAAATTGATTCGGATCTTGCCCTATCTTGCCGCGGTCTTACCTCAGAAATTTACAGGGGTCCACGACTGTAGCTATGAAGAAACAGATTTAACTGAACCAACTGAATTCAAAATATATGATATTTATTTACGGTGAGGAACGAGGAGCGAAGCTCCGAGTGACGAGGTTCATGGGGCTAGTAGGAAATCCAGGTAGAATGGTGGCCGCGACGGTGACCAACGTTTCGTCTGTGTAAAGACTCGTCAGGCGGCGGTCTCTCGACCTATATAGAACGGATCAAATGCCAAAAGGAGCAGCGGAACTCAAAGAGCTCGACGTCATTTTAAGACTCCTTTAGTCTGCCCATTGTCAGTACCTTAATGCATTGACTAGAATCACACATTGTTTAGCAGGTCAAAGACTTCCTCCCAGAATTTTTTGCGGGTTCAAACGGTGGCCGCAAAGCCTGCCGGTTAATTAAGAACACCGGTGACACGACCTCGTGACCGGAACACGGTCTCGCCCCGGAGGTGCGAGAAGTTGGACCGAAGTCCACGCGACTGTGGCCGGTTACATCGTGAAACATTCTGGTAAGTCCCAAGATTTGTGCTCGTTCAATAACCTAGCAGGATTTATCCAAGGGCTTTTGGCCCTCATCCTATCCAGAACAGTGGTTTCACATGCCACAATCTGTACGTGTTGCTGGTCAGGCAGCACTGATAGATAACTAGGAGATTTTCCGGAGAAAATGTGGGTACTTAGGTATGGGCAGTAGCAACGGTGAGTTCAAACACTTGAGTATTTAAAATTGAGGATGGGGCAGGAGCAACGACGTAGTCGTTGCGGTAGCCCCATCCGAGATTTTAAAAAAGTGAAAAAACAGTTGCTGCTGATCACGCTTCGATGAAGGCTTCAAGCGTCTCCCTATTTGTTTTATTGAATATGTCACCCAGGGATCCCGGTTTTTTGAATGATGCAAGGAAGCGATCGGTTGACCGGCTAAGGCCAACCTCCTCCCATGCGTCCCGGATAATCCTCCAGACTGGGCTGATATCAATATCGTCCCAGACCGGATTATGAGTGAGTTTCAGAACATATAGCCGAGTCTCCGAGTGATCCCAAGGTGGAGTTTTGGGTTCTTTCGGCTTGAACGTGTAAGGGCGAACATCGGCGTATGACACTTCTGAGAAGACAGCTTTCAGCCATTTACCCGGATACCCGCGGTCTGAGAATCGCGGGCGAAAAGAGCTTGCATCTCTTTAAAGTCCTCTGCTTTAGAAGAGATTCGCACATAGCGTACGAGTTCACCCTTCACCCACAATTTTTTTGAGGCGTTGGAATGGCAAGATTTCCACGGATGTAGAGGTAGGAGTTCAGTGCCTTTTGATAGACCTTCGTAACCACCTTCTTGGAAGTAGAAGATGGGAATCTCTCAGCGTCTTCAAGAGAGACAAGGACATCAAGGAAAGGCAGTCGGAATTGTGAATGATTCCACTCCATTTTCATGTTCGGGTGTAGCCGTCCGAACCGCTCCTCGAATTTCAGAACTGTATTGATGTCTCCAACAATAATTGCGAAGATATCATCAATGAACCGGCCATAAAACAATAAGGCCTTTTGAAATTCTTGGAGCGCAGGACCTTCGTAGCCAGCTAGGAATAGTTGCACATAGTCAGGCGCAAGTGCTGTACCCATGGCAGTCCCAATAATTTGGCGAAAAGTCCTCCCCGCAAATGACGTGTAGTTGAACTGAAGAACGAGTCGCATGAGCAGCATTATCAGCTCATTTTGACTGTTGATTTCCAGTTCGGCCGCCTCCTCTAGGGATGTAAAAACATCGGGGAGGTGTCCAGCATGGCGGCAATTTGAGAGATGCCGTCGTTGATAGGTATGTTTGGATACATAGCTACCACATCGCCAGATACAAGCCAGATTTCTTGACCGACAGGTATACATGCCGCCAGAATCTTCTGGCAGAACGTCTTCGAGTCTGGGAGGACCCAAGGAAATCGGTTCAAGAGGGGTTTGATGTGGAAGTCAACCCATGTAGATGTGTTCGCCAGCAATGTGTCAAAGCTTGGGACGATCGGCCGCCCGGAGAGGGGGGACTTATGGATCTTAGGGATAAATTTCAGAGTTGGAACCTTTGTGACCTTCGCTTCCACCGGAGCGCGCAGCCATTTAAGCTGCTGAGTGGTCAGAAATCTTCCCGATCTTTTCAGGATGTTATCCAGAGTGTCGGCGATTTTTTCATGGTGGGGTTCCTCCTCACTGTATGAGGGATTAATCAGGAGTTTCCACGGTGCCTGATAGTACCACGCCGCAATCACCACACACAGGCCGAGGTTCTTGTCTGCTGGTACAGCGACAAGTTGTTTATCTCGGAGTATCTTGAGTAGACCGGTGAGCTCTGTTTGATTAATGTTGGGTTTAATAACATAGTCTTGCTTCGCAAGAACTAGGTCACCCAGCATTCTTTTAGCCGTTCAAGGGCATGCTCAACGTGTCCAAGAAGTCTCGGCGCTTCAGCATCTTCAACGGGGATATGGAATTTCGGAATGTAGCGTGGTTGGCCTTTTTCCGAGTCCGGGTCAAGTCCCATTGCAAGCGTAACAAATCTTCGTGTACGGGCTCGCTCTCGGAGGCGCAGCCGCCGTGTGAAGTCGTCCATCGGGCAAGAACTGAACTAACTGAAGTCCTTACGGGTTTCGGTGCGAACTTTGCATTCAGGGCGAGTAAGGACATTTGTTCGAATGTTAAAGTCACGCTTGAGAGATTATGGACTGCTCTATTCAAGATTCGTGTATCGAAGAAAAGGCAGGTCATATGCGAGAACATAAACAGATGCTGATCGGATGACGGGGCAGAGAAAAATGAACTGGGGTATGTGTCAGCTCGGAAACGATTGAACGTTACACCGTGCAGACTCACCCAGTCAGAAACAGGAAGGCGCGGCTCTATGGGGGGGCGGGCAATAGCGAGGGCATCTAGTCGGAGTCGGTGTCCGGCTCCGGTGCCTTCGCTTTGTCCTTTCCCTTGCCTCTGCCCTTCCTTTTCCTCCTCCGTGCTTGTCCTTCCCGTGCTTTCGCGCGCGATCCTTCTTTGGCTGTTTCTTCGCCGGCTGCGGGCGCTTCTCCTTCGATTTCGAAGAAGATGCGCTGGCGTTTGGCTTGGAGCTCGAAGCGGTGGCGTTCGACTGCTTCTGGCGTGTTCGACTGCTTCTGGCGTTTGGCCGGGGCCGGTGCGGACTTGGAGTCCTTCACCGGTGCGGGCGGCGCGAAGTTCTTGGTTTGACGGGTCACTGCGGGACGCGGCATCAGAACAAACGACAGAGATGGGGAATACAGGGTATAGGGATGAGAACTGCGGGACTGCAACGTACCTTCAGCTTTAATCGCATCCCGAATGGTGTCCGTGGCGTCGGCCCATCTGAACATCTGCATTGCTGGACTTGATTTTGGCATCGCGCACGGCTTTATCAGCCTTCTCCTGGTCGAGAGACGCGCCAACCTCAATCTTTACGTCCGTAAGTTCCGTGCGGAACGTCTGGACGACGCGGGCGATATACATATTCCAGCGGGTGTGGTCATTCAGCCCGGCGCTCTGGAGAACAGCGATGCTGTATTCCATGAGGCTGGCATTGAGGACCTCCTCACGGATGGAAATGTCTGTCGCTAGCAACGGTGAGTTCAAACACTTGAGTATTTAAAATCTCTGATGGGGCTACCGCAACGACATGCAAACAGTTTAATTCAGTTTCAGAAGCCTAATAGTAATGAGCCACGGATGACTGGGGTTATCAAGTTTATTCTGGAGGTACCCTTGCACGGCTCCTTGAGGAAATTCATTTTTGTAGCACCCCATCGGCCTATTGATATTCGTCACACACCATTCCAGCATTTTCCTCGGATGATGGCAACCCTGGTTGAGGTTGAACCTTACCAGACTTTGATGGTTATTGAACCCAAACATGTTATCACCCATTCGGCTGCCTGGACGAGACCTTCGAGGACCTATCCAGGCATCAATAAACGATTCATGGTAATCTGTTGGGGACTAAATAGAGGCCGTAAATAAATATCATATATTTTGAATTCAGTTGGTTCAGTCAAATCTGTTTCTTCATAGCTACAGTCGTGGACCCCTGTAAATTTCTGAGGTAAGATCGTGGCAAGATAGGGCAAGATCCGAATCAATTTAAACGGTGGGAAGGCTGCACCCAAATTGGGACTGAAATCACGGAGGCAATCGATTCATCACAGATGTCCTGTCAAGTCTGCATCGTGGGCCGATGGTGGGCGTAGAAAGTGCCGCTGGGTTGCCCTTATTACAGGTGCCCCCTCCTTTGCCCCCTGTGTAACTCTGCTACAATAGTGGGCCCTGCCGTGCAGCGTGCTACACTATTTATTCCAACGCGCAAGGCAGACGTCATCGACTCAAAATCCCAACATCCCAAACTTTCGCAGTGGAACATACACTTTGATACTTACAAGGAACAGATAACATAGTAAGACCGTGATTACTTCATTTCATTCAGGTTCCGCCCCGAGTCCGCTCTTTCAAGCTTGAACTTCCACCAAGCTAGTCATGACCTTCTTGCCGCCCCTCTCCTCAACCTTCACAATGCGGACTGTCGACTGTTCCTTCGTGCTCCCTCCCGTTGTGACGGTGAATTTGGAGACTTGCGCGACTACGCCCCCCGAACCCGACGGCAGCACCGCCAGATCCTGGATGCTGTTCAATTTCACTTTGCTGGTGCCGTGGAAGTTCTCGATGGCCTCGAAGAACTCCGTGCTGGACGCGGTTTTGCCGTTGAGGCTGTTGGTTGCGTTTCGCGTCAGTTCAGTTCACTGCGACATCGTGTTCGACCCACTCGAACACGGCATCGCTAGCAATCTCGTTCTCAAACGCCGCGATGCCCGCAGCCTTGTCCCCACCGAAGAAGAGGCGGTCGAAGAGCCCGTTGACGAATTCGGTGAGAGACATGATGATTTGGATAGTGTTAGAGTGAGAGGATGATGTTTGAGGAAGCAGAGGATAATAATTGTCCGGTGAGGGTTGCGGTCCTCTTATAGGGCCTGGGACGTAGTAAAGGTAATCATAAATCCAACATACAGTACTCACATCGCTGGCCGTAATTCCTACGTACAAAGCTGTTACGGCCGTCACCAAAGCGGCATTTCGACAGGGAATGGATGGTAAGCATCGCAGGAGTAAGGTTGTTGCTTCGGCCGCCACCAAAGCGATGATGCTTGACGGGTAAACGGAGTAAAGGATGGGGAAAGAGGAGAGGCAAGCACTGCGGAAAGGGTGAGGTTGTTGCTTACCTTCAAGCCAACTGCGAGCGGAATCGGGCGGTCGGATTGGTACGACGGGCGGGCTTAAACCTGTTTATACAGCCATCCGGTGAATTCAACACACCGATACAGACCCCGTAATACATTCATTCTACTTACGACGCATAACGATAACTACGAATTAGTTGTGATAATGGTAGTACAAACATTGAGTACATACAAGGACTGGAGACGAAATAGAATTACAGAAGAAGAGTTTGGCCCATGCTTTATCGAAAAGGTGGACTTTCGCATGCGGATTCGAGTCCGTTCTGAGTTGTGGTGGGACGGGGAAGGAGTTCCGGGATGGTGCCCGTGCGCAAGATTGAGAGTAATGTATGCCACCACGGAGAAAAGGGGCGGGAAGAGCTCACGCAGCGGGACAGTCTACGCGTCGAGCGCATCGTACGCGCCTCCCGATCCGTCGGCAAGGTCCTGCGGACGCCCACGACACGGTGCTCATTCCCATGGACGGCCGGAGGCATATTGACATATTAGCGCTCAATTAGCGCTCAAGACAGAGCCGCTAGACGTCGAGATGGAGTTGATAGGAATGATGGCCGGCGGCAGGGCCCGAGGTAACGCAGACGATGAAACTCTAGCCTCCGTCCGTAGAAACGGCCTAGTGCCGTGTACGCCGTGGGAGTGGATGGTGAGGAATCGAGGCTGGAATGGGGAGCGCGTCGTAGGATATCGCCGCAGGACCGGTCGGATGCGGAGAAAGGATGCGGCGAGGACGGACAACGTCGACGTACAAGGTAGAGATGCACAGATAGACGAGGGCGGGGACGCAGATAGACGAGGCGGGGAACACGACCCGCAGCAAGGTCGAGCTCGCCGTGCACTGCGCACTGGTCAACGCTCCCTGCCGCCAATGCTATGAACTGATGATCACTTCCTCCGTCGTCCACGTCCCTGGAGCACAAATGAGGCGATCGTCCCTTTGAGCTGCCGTCGGGCCGTACGCAGGACGGTACACGTCGCGGCGTTCGTACAATAGGCCGAGTTGCGGGCGCGTCGAGCGCAGTCGGGGTTCGGCGACGTAAAACGCGCTCCTCCATCCTCGTTCGTTCAAGGACCTCCGCACCAGGACCCGACAAAGCAAGAACGCCGTCGAAGGCCGTTGTCCACCCGAACGCCATGGGGATGCAAGCGTCGGGGACACAAAGCCCGGTATCTCTATCCGAAATATGACCTATTCCACCTGCCGCGGCGGCATCATTCCGCGACGGGCGAGTGGCCCCGGTGTCTTCTCCGAAAATAAGTCCTGTTCCGCCAGTCGCGGCGGCGGCATCGTTCTGCGCCGACGATACCAGTGCCATGCGCTGCAGGCTCGGGATGCGAGGAGGGGTGCGGAGGCGGGGACGGAGGACGACGGGAGGGGAGGGGCGCACGTCCGCGACCCCACTCCCAATCAGCGTGCAGGCATGCGGGAATGGTTTTAGTTAGTGGAGACGCGGGATCGTCGTCTGGCCGCGCGATACTCGCGCGAGGATACACCGAGGCGCGCGAGACGATATGTACAGCGGGGCGGACGGTGCAGGATGTCGCCCACGCGTGCGCAATGCCTGGTGCGCGACGATGTCGACGCCGTCGCAAGCCCCCGAAAGAGGCACGGGGGACGATGCACTGCGACACGGTGACGCGGCGGCCAAGGCACGAGCGCGGCGTGGTCGAGGTTCGATGCTCGAGCGCACGAAGCAGACGCGGGGCGGTGCTGCGCCGAGGGCGTGGTCTTCCCGTAGGTATAGCGCTCGCCGATGCAGCGGCACGCCATCAATGCTTGAGCGCCGCGAGTCCACGGCCCCGACGACGCTCCCGGAGCCGAAAGTGGCAAGTCCCGTCATCCGCAGCGCTGCGCCGTTGCCCAGTAATGACGCCGAGTCGGCCTCCGTATAAGGTGAGACGAGGACGATGCGGCAGCATCTAAGGGCCGGCTACGTGGTCGTCCTCGCCCGACCGCTGCGATGTACGCGCCCGGCGTTCGACGGACGCGCGAGGCGCTGCACTGGAGCGGGCGATGAGGCGGTAGAGGGGTCTGGACGGCGGGGGGCGAGTATGCGGGACGGATCGTGCGTCGGAGCGACGCCCGCGTCATCGAAACACGCAAGACAAGAGGCGGTCGTCCTCGCCCGATCGCCGCGATGTACGTGCCCGACGCTCGGAGGGCGCGCGAGGCGATGCACTGGGTGGTGGCGCGGTCGAGGACGGGGGCGAGCGTGCGGGAGGCATCGTGCTTCTGAAACACGCACGCGGGGCGGGCCGAGCCGGAGGGTGTCGGAATCCCGTGTCATCGACACACACAAGACAAGCGCGCACGAAGCGGAGATGCGGTCCTCGCCTGATCGAGGAGCACGAGCGCGCGAGGCGGACAGTGTTGCGGTCGAGGTGCTGCGTGCGCTCGGAGGCGAAGGGCGGGTGGTACGAGGGTCGACGCACGCGAACGGGTCCGGTCGGGGCTCGAGGAGATGCGTGTGCACGGGTCCGGTCGAGATGTAGAAGGACGGCGCGACAAGGAGGGGTGTCGGTGTGGGCTACGCAGACGGGCGCGCGGCCGCTGGAGGGACGACGACGACGAAGATAAGACGATGCTGAACAAACGACGATGACGAACGGACGACGGGGAAGGCGCCCGACGCCCGGCGCCGTGGAGCAGAAGGCCGCAAGCAGGCGGCTGAACTCGGGAACGGAAGAAGCGCCGCCGCCGGGGTCTCGGTGTGTGTGCTCCGTGCTGCAGCGCGCTCC
Organism: Mycena rosella; assembly: GCA_029378255.1. Taxonomy (NCBI): domain Eukaryota; kingdom Fungi; phylum Basidiomycota; class Agaricomycetes; order Agaricales; family Mycenaceae; genus Mycena; species Mycena rosella. Next base: position 17,323 of record JARKIE010000732.1, read on the forward strand.
AAAGATGATGGTGAGAACCGATGCGGATGAGATTGGATTGTATCGCGAGGGATCGGGAGGGATTACGATTGCGAGGACGACCGAGACGGCGTGGGCCCTGGTCTCCGCGGGCGGGCGTCGACGAATGCGAAGGCGACGAGGCGGGACGCGCGCGCGGGGGAAGGCGTGGATGCGACGACTCGAGTGGGCGTCGAGTGGGCTTGAGATTGGTTTGGGACTGGGACCGGGAATAGGGTTGTGGTGTGCGTGTGTGTGTACGTGTGCGAGGGCGGCTACAGGCCAGAGAGACGTGGACGCTGGCGCCGCGCCGGGACGGGAACGATGGGCAGCTGAGCCGTCCGCGCCCGATGAAGGTGTGCCGCGGCGCGATGTCGATTAAGGCGCGCCCCCGCTCCCCCTTCTCCTTCCTTCCACCTTCCACCTCCCCCCTCCCTCCCCGCTTCTTTCTCTCCCCCTCCTCCTCGTTTCTCCTCGCGGACGCCTACCGCCCCAAAGCCCTTAACAACTCCGCATGCCGCGCCGTCGCGTCCTTCCGCAGCGAGCCCATCGCCGAGTTGGTGATCAGGCCTGTTTGGACCTGCGGGGAGGGTCAGCGTGAGACTGGTAGAAAGGCGAAGACGACGGAGGGTGGGGACGAGGATGGGCGGAGCGGGAGGAACGTCAACGAGCGGGCGGGGAACGCAGAGCGAAGAACGGAGCGCGGAGGGGGCAGAGGCGGGTAGGGTTAGGGCGAGGAGCACCGCTGGCGCGGACGGACGTGTGGAAGGATGGGGGGCAGGTGCAGGTGCGGGTGCGGAACGGGTGAAGGGAAGAGGAAGAAGAGGCGGGGATGTGGAGACGCTGGGAATGGGAGGGTGGACGGACGGGCGATCAAACGGCGCGGACAGAGGAGGCGGATGGATAGCGGCGGGCGCGAAGGGGGGAAGAGACCGCAGGGGAGGAAGGGTGGGCGCAAGAAGGGGTGTAACGAAGGGAAGGCGGGGGTCGCGAAAAGAGGAGTAGGCGGGCGAGTCGGACGAAAGTAGCAGCACAAATCACTTACCCCGAACAGATCCACCGCCTGCGCCAGCCCGTCCGCGCACTCCTGCAGCTGCACCCGCGTCTCCGCGTGCCGCACGATGCGCGCGAACAGCCCGTGCGCCGCCTGCGTCCGGAGGAAGGCGTGCAGCTGGATGAGAGTTTCTGCGGAGGGGTGTGCGTCAGCCGCGGTCCTCACATTCGCATATATATTATATCGCAAAAAGCACGCACGCACCGAGTAAACTGCTCGATCGCGCGCGCCATCATCGGCGCCATCATGCCCCGCGCGTCCCCGCACAGATTGATTATCGCCCGCACGATCTGGTGCACGCGCTCCAGCATCTGCAGGCATGCGGTTCTGTTCGTGCGCACGGACTGGGGAGAGAGGCGTCAGTGAGTGGACGACAGATGGAGGAAGAGGAGTGAGGAGCATGGAATGCCTGCGGCGCGGACAGGAACATGGCCAACGATGGCCTCGTGTGCCTGCGGCGCAATCGACCACCCAACGGCGGTCTCAGTGAAGGGAGCCCTCTGCCACCAAAAGAAAACCCACCGCACCTGAACCGTATCAAAACACCAGCGCCGCACTAGTCGCCGCCACGCCCACATCCTGTAAATTCATGCTGTTCGCGATGCTCCCCAGCAGCGTCGAGGCGTCCAGTCCGCGCTGCACGACGTCGTCGACGTGCCGGCTGCGAGGGACGCGGCGGAGGAAGAAGGGGGTGGTGTCGGTGGAGAAGCCTTTCGTGCCGCCATTCGCTTCGTTAGAGGAAGAGGAGGTAGTGTTGGTGAAGCGCGCGATGTCGCGCGCGAGGGTGGCGACGTCGGGTTTCTCTTCTTCCTTTTCCTTTTCCTTTTCCTTTTCCTTTTCCTTCTCTTTTTCGGTGGAGTCCGAAGAAGAGGAGGTGTTACTGCGGAAGGGCAGCCCCCAGCGGGGCGCGGCGAAGACGGACTTGACGGAGACGTAGATGGGCGCGGCGGAGTGGTCGCGGCCCTCGCGGCGGGTGTGCCGGGTCGGGGGCATCGGGGTCGAGTGTTAACGAGTCAGTGGGGTTCGAGTGCGAATTGACGAGCGGACAAGTGGACTCGGAGTGCGGCGGTGCGGCGTATAAGCTATCCCCGGCTCTCTCTATTAGTATATATCAAGATGCGGATGGCCCTGGCAAGCATACATCAGCTTCGAAACGCCAGGATCCGTACGCATTGGAGGACGCACCGAGTCAGGCGGTGATACGCTCGAGAATTGTTCTCAGCCTCCCGATCAAGCTCTCTTTCGCCAGATATCGACGCTAGAGGATACCAGAGACAAGCACCACCAGAAGATGGGATTAAAAGAGCCCTAGCAAGATATCTAGAGCAAATCTGCAGAAGAATGTCAAGCCTGTATAGGATTCCGCCGCCAGAGCCTGGTGATGACGGGAAGAGGCAGTGCTCTCGGAGACCGTAGGCAAACCGGTGCAATGTTGATCCCATCATTTCAACCACCGATTCAACCACGTCCAATGCTTCGCGTCCGCAGGGAATCACCTTGGATTTCCGTTCATTCTACCTATGGCTGCCGCGTCAGTGTTTTTAATCGTTCAAACATTGATCTCAGCGGACCTGTCAATTCCCTGAAACCAATCTCGATTTGTCGATTTTCGCTTTCCGTTTGGGCCTTGGAGCGTTTCAATCTGTAGACCCATCCGTTATGTCGTGGCGCACGTATAAAGAGAGCGCCGCCCTCCCGGATGAAAAAAAACCCTCGGAACTTTTATTCGGGACGCGGGGAGTCGAACCCCGGCCTGCTGCGGTTACATGTCATGACACCACTTATTCAATGCAGCGGTGTGCGATACACCACGTCCCACTTCCTATTTTAACGAGGTACGAGTTGATAATGTTATAGCATCTGTTTATAAGAGACTACTTCCTATCTTGGGTATTAACCTGAATATGTGACCTGCTTCTCTGCTAAAAAAAAGAGTCCCTATCGGCCCTATAGGCTATTTTATGTATCCGCGGCTGAAAGTCAACCCTCCTTGGCGTGCCTAATGTTCAAACCCACCTCGCAAAAGGCGCCCAAAAAATCTGAGTGTCTACGAGTGGGAAAAACTATTTCTGACGATCTGGATGTGGGATGCCGCGGCGGGAGTCGAACCCGGCCCGCTGCATAAGAATTCTGCATCATGGATGCAATGCAGCGGTGCACCGTACACCACATCCTACTTCTTATCCTTGCTTTCAACCTGAAGACATGTCGTAGTTTCAATCGCAGTCGCTCCGCTGAACAGGTTCGAATTCGTCTGCAACCGGTTCTCGGTGAACTTGAAGCGCCTGGTCTGCGGTTGAGATTGATATTCGGTCAGTTTTCTACCATCGTTGCTGTCCGGCGCACCATCGTTGTCGTCCGGCGCACCCATACAGCAATAAACCGACTACGAAAACACCACCGAACCTCCTGCCCCGATTCCGCCCGCAAGCCCACCGTCCGCCGCGTCCTCGAGTACGCCGGCCTGCTCCGGCGGACCACACCTGTCGCCTGCGCGCCGCCAATCACCGGCCCATCGAGCGCAGCACCGTTTGCCGCGCTGTCTGCCGCGCCGTCTGCCGCGCCGTCTGCTGCGCCATCTGCCGCCCCTGTCGAAGAGCCAGCAAAAGAAGCTCACTGTTGCTGCCGCCTTGGCGGCTCCTAAGTGCCTGAGTTTCCCGCAGCTCTTTGGCTCCGGACTGTACTGAACCCCTTCAGCTTATCCGGCACGATCGCGAACCCGCCCACGGCAGCCGTGAAATGCAACAGTGACAGCAAAGGTGGGACGACCACCATCCCGCTCGTGGACATCGAGGAAGCTGTGCACTGATTGGGCCTAGATTAGACGTGTTTCCGCATACGTTGAAACTCCGAGTTTGCTCCGAGTCATCCTTCTAGTTCCTTCACAATTTGGCGGTTTTTTTTGACTCGTATCTTGCTTATCTCCTTGTCTAGTTTGTTTCTACACTCATGTAACACACACACTCCCTCCATTGTGCTCGCTGCCGCTCTTGAAAACACCGCCACCGTGCCTTGCCATCATCATGCGGCGGTAGGTAGGTAGGTAGGTACGTACGTAGTATTACACGGCCGGTCCCGCTTAGGAACGCCGGGGCCCAGGGATTATCGAAATTTACAGGCACTATGTAAATTGTGGTCCCTGGACTTCTCCATATCCCCGTAGCCGAGCTCACGGACACAATCTCACGACTCGCCGCGGTAGAACTAAAGGAAACATGGAAAAGTGGTTAATGGAAAATGAGAACCTCAAAACAAACTCAAAACTGGAACAGCTCAGATCTTTCAAGTTGGAGAACATCATACACACATTTATACCCAGTGCTCTTTTAGGCTGGCCTTCAAACCTCTGTATTGGTCAGTTGCACCATAAGATTTGCAGGTGTTGGGTATAGTGGAATATTTGTCCAGTTAAAAGACTCAAGCTGTCCAGATGTAAGAAGAGCTTGTCATTTGAGTCAAATTGACTCCTTCAACACCATTCCCTAATGCCCACCGATGCTGTCGTTTTCCCTTGACATCCTGGTAAAGGTAATGTCTGTTGAAAGTAGCATGGGGCAGTGGAATAGGAGTCTTGAAGCAGCTGAGCTGTTTCAGGAGAGTGAAGAGGTCTCGAACCCGAAGAGGAATTATCCCAATTTCCGGGGTGGCGGATGATTCATGGATTGAGCATGGGGATTCGATTGCGGCAAGTATATGGAACATGAAATGGGTATGTTGCTGGTCGTGCGTTCCATACATTACATTTCATATAACTATCCACCTATCATGTCTCTGATCACCAATGTTCTCCAGGATAACAAGCCGCCTGTGCTGGCACATTTGGAGTCAATTATTGGAGAATTTAGCAATGTTGTCTCTCTTCTGCATTAATCCCGACCTAGCGGCAGCACAACTCTTCCAAAGACCACAAAATTCAGGATTAAGTGAAGAGCATCCGGTCCAGCACTGCTACCGTCAGACGTGAACAGAAGCTAGAAAAATGTTGTCCATGTCAGGCATCATTTTTAGGAGGCCGGATCTCCTGTGAGGAGTCCGATGAGGACTTATTCCTCGGATTCCATGTTTCCATGTCGCACATACTATGACATTCGTGTCTAATATACATAGCATTGCAAAAATGGTGCTATGACATGGCAAAATGACTAATACAAGATATTACGGCACCGTCCGACCGAGCTCATCGAGGCCAGCGACCACGACACGACCAAGGACTTTTGGGCTTGGTCTGGGACGGTATGCACGAAGGGGTCCCCAGGAAGCCTCCGGGAGTTCGATGGAGCCTAGGCACCACAAATGAGCTGGATGCGCGCCCTCTAATGTGGATGTGATTTTTTTTCTCTCTCTCTTGCCCCGATCCCATTCCATCTCTGCAAGGTACTGCCGTCGTTCTCGAGGCAACTCCCATGCTTCCTCCGCCACTCATAGGCTCGCGGGGGAAGCGCATTCGGAATCGGGCTTTTGCCTTTTCAGTAGATGATGGTGGAAGGAAGGGGAGTGAATTCTCAATTCCCAAAGAATTCCATCTCGCAGCCTGATGACGACATTCCCTGTTCTCTGATGTTCTGCTCCTCTGTTGTATCCCTCGTATATTTTGGCCACCTGAAAAGCTGGAGAATTCCATTGGCAGCTTTGCCGCCATCACCAAATCTGGAAAAAAGTTGTCTGCCATTATAATTGGTTGCGATCTCCACAATCCCCACAATCCTCGCAATTGTTGTAGACCCGCAGATAACCGGATATATGGGTGTGTGACACACACGATACACACAATCATTTTGGGGATTGCGAGCACATATAAGGGCTTTAATGCCCTTAACTGCCCTTGCGATGACCGGTGCCATATTTGTGCATGGTAGCTCAAAAGGGTCACCTTTCAACGCCTGGACACATAAAGACATGGATGAAAATATATATATAATTGCCACTGGTATCCTGCAGACACGTACATCTAAGTGCCCATGGCACTGACAAGAAAGAAAGAAAAACAAGGGATGGGGAAAAGGAATTCTTGCAAGGCGAAAGCTATTACCTTGATTGGATGCAAAGCGGGTTTGAGAGCTTGATGGGAGCACGGGAAGAGGTGGAGCAATACAAAGATACAGTCTTGATGAGTTCCTCCAGGAAGACAGGTCTGGCTTTGACGACGAGTTTTGAGCCTTGGTGTTAACGACGGACTTTGAACCTTGATGTTGACGAATCTTGAGTCTTGAGAGGGCCAAAGGACATGTGGTTACACGGCTTGCGGGAGCGAAGCACTTGAGGCTGAGCACGCAGACGGCAGAGCACAACGAAGCGAAGGCGGTCAAATCTTGGTGCAATTGATTGCGTTGAAGGTCAGACAGCTGATGACATGAAGCTGGAGAGTTTTGAGCCAGACATAGGCTGAAGAAGAAGGGGAGGGCAAGGGGAGGGAGAGTCTGCGCACGCAGGAGGAAGGGGGAAAGAAGGGAGGCTCAAGCGAGCAGCAAGCGAGCCGCCATCAATTCGAACCGTCCAGGCCATCAATCACGAAATCGGCGCACGGACCATCGGAGTTTGAAAGCCTTTGTCACCGCCGTGGCCAAGCAAAGTCCCGGCGTTTGCCTGCAGTGGCGTACCATTACAACTCAACCCGGAGATAGCTAAATGAGTGATAGCTAAATGAGTTTCCGGGCCTAGCAGGGCTCCGGAAGGACAGAATGGAGGGACCCCCCCAGGCCCCGGGTCGAGCGTTGGTCGAGTGCTAGCAATAAGTACTTACTATGTACTGATAGTAAAGCAGCAGTGATTTCAGATTGATGTGATCCAGCTTGCAGTGGGACGGCGGCAATGTACTCAGCAAGCTTCGATCATGTTTTTTATTGTTTTCATAATGTGGCGTGTACCAAGTACACAAGACCTCGCAAGGCCTTGTGATTTATGGTAAGAATTGAGAGTGAATCGTCTCCTCTTGTCTTCGGCTTGCAATAATTGTGTAGTGATTGCGAGCGGTTACGACCGGTTGTGATTGCGCATCAGGATCGTGGAAAAATCACGATCCTCGCCTGGCCTTACCTGTTTTTGACCGTTTTGGTGATGGCACTCACCAATATCCACCCCAAAATACATACCGATCCCAGGACTTCGAAGGCTGATGCCCGCCACCACTGTCGCAGGTGACCTCCGCACACCGATTGTGAATCTAACAGTTCCAGTGTAGTTCATAGCCTCCGCCGGTGATCGCAACTTGTTCCATATCCTAGGCATCATCCCGCGCTGCACAGAGATTTAATTGCTAATGAATCGTCCCAGCATTGGATCAGGGATTTCTCAAAACCTCGGCAGGCTGCATTCGACCACCCTACTAATCCACAGCTTTGACGTACGAACCAGGGGTATCATTCCAGGATGGTTTCACACCTCCCACTAATGACGGCAAAACATCATATCCCAGGGTCGGGTGGGACAAGGATAGATTTACTCCAATTTTTGAGGCGAGCGGACTGAATGAAATGGCTATGGCGCGGAAGACCGCCCTAGGTTCGCATGCCGGTAAACAGTGTGTTGCCACTGTCGCTTCCCTCTGAAATTTCCATGTCCTGGTGACGTACGCGCTAATGGGCGTCTGTTAAATTTGGCTGTCGTGGGTTGGGATCTGAATGCAGCCTGTGCATGTCATTCTCCTCAGACAGGCTGTACACACCCCTTCTCAATGCCCCTCACTCACCGCGCAGAGAGCCTCCACAGTTGGTGGTCGGATAGTAACCCACCAGGCCCCACCATTCCTCTCCACACGCTCGCCAAGCCTCTTTCCGCATTCCTGCACCGTCGGCAGGTGTCGGCAATTATTTCCCAGGGGCGTGGCGTGCCGATTTCAAAGGAAAATGCGGATGCTCTGATATCATATCTCGAGTCAGTTATGAGAACCCGAATTATTGCTCCTCACTCGCTTTATATTAGGGCCAAGGAAATTCCAACCTCGACTAAAGATGTAATTCTGCAGCATCTCCAAGCCAGGGCCAAATGGGAAGCGCAAGCAGAAACAATGGCAAACAAATACTCCCTTACTGTCCTTACCCGTCTTCTCCATTCTCCCGAGATCGAAATTGTAGAGTCGATCTGCACGCTCTTGGGAGACCTTTCGACCTGGAAATCTATCAACACCGAAATCGTGCTTCAGAATCCGTGCAGTCTCCTTATTACTCTTGCCACGTGAGTCTCTTCTTTGGTATCCCGGTTTGACCCCTAATTCACTCGTTCAGCCCTTGGCAAGGCACACTTCTAAAGCAATCGATTTATGCCTTGAGTTGCATTAGCAGTTGGGAAGGCGGTGCTCGGGCTCTTGCCGAGGCGAAACCACAGGATCTAGCTGTGCTGCTGCTTGAAACCGATGACTCTGATGTCTTGCAATGGATTTGCCGCATCCTGGGAAACATGGCTGGATACGGATATGTCATACTTACCACCGACTCAGACGAGTCCATTGTATACACACGCCTGGAATCGCTCGTGGAGTAAGTGCTCGCAGTTCCGTACTGCGTGTCTGAATATTTTTCAGGCATCCCGAACCGTCCGTTCCCCGAGAGGCTTTTTATGCACTGAGTCGTATTCGAGAGGCAACCGAGGCGAAGGAATACATTGGATCCATTATACATCAGGAATCCATTCAATTCAGTTCCCTGAACCAGGTTCTACAAACACCTGTAATGAAGATTTTACCGGAAGCAGAGGTCGAGGATATTGCAGAGGATGAGTTGCTAGAATCACATCGGTAAGTAGAGTTACCTACAACACCTTCCTGCATTAATATTTCCGACAGTCGCACAGATCTTACGTTTTTGCTGTCCCTACTGGATTCACCATTCCCCAGGCCCCTATTAGTCGCGACGGCAACTATTCAAATCGAACATATTACTGGGTCTGATTCTGGAGTCAGAGCTCTGGGAAAATCGAATCGGCTCCACAACATTGTCAGGTTATTGGACAATGAAAATCCAAGGATTTCTGATTCTGCATGCCGGATTCTCATCAATATTTATCATTCACCTGTCCTTCGTCAAGCAGTAATTAAGCTGCTTCCACACAACGAGCTTGTCTCGCTTTTGAGGTTCGGATATAATGCTCGCGTACTACTGATAGCGGAGTTGATTGGGAATCACAGCCATCCCGAAGTTTCCGTCCAACATCTGGCTCTTCAATATCTCCATCAAATATATTACCACCGGGCGGAATTCAGCGCTACCAATGCCCTGGCCAAGCTCCTGAAGGTTCCAGACATCAATGTTGTCCAGGCATGCTGCGATATGCTTGGAAGTCTGGCCCAAACCCGGAGCTTACACGAGTCCCTCATAAACTCTGGCGCTGGTGCGGGGATTGTCTTCCTTCTCGAGTATGTACACCATTTCAATGCATCCGTTACCGAAATTTGATTCTCCTACAGGCCCAATACTTCTGAGGAGTCCAGGTTTCTGCGCTCCAAGTTTGCTTGGGCCTGAGCGAGTCCGGAACCGGAGCTTGTGCTTTGGTGAAGGCAGATTTACTCAACCGGGCCACCTGGATGCTACACGCACCTGCTCTCCAGGCACTCGTGTGCCGCATCCTTGGGAAATTGCTACGCCGTTACGTCTGGCGGAAATCGGCCCTCTTTGATGTA
>JARKIE010000733.1:0-26966 GCA_029378255.1 Mycena rosella
TCGACCGGATGGTGATATACATCGACAATGCGACCCGCGTTCAGCAACTCTTTGACCCAAATGGTGTCGTGGCCGATATATTCTTCCACCTAGACGACACCTTCACCACCTGAGCAACCTCTGCTGGTTTCAGGGTACGTACATACACTATGTCGACAAAAGTAATGTCACATAGGTTTTCAGGTCATATCTCTGCATTTAGACAACATTTTCGGGTCAACTAAGATATAGGGATGTAGAGGAGGAGGTGCTATATAATTCCCAGCCATTGATGGGATCAAAATATATTGATACACCATCAGTCGGGCCGGAATACAAAAAAGACTGAATTTTCGATCATTCTAGCTTCAGCAGGTGCCGTTTTGACACAGACCAAACACACCAAATTGTGGCCCTAAATGTGCTGTATCATCCCCCACTTTTAATTGTGCCCAAAATATACAGGGGATAGGGAGATATGTGGCCCGCAAAATGGTGAAAAAAGCAGGCAAATTGGCCAAATCAGCGAAAAATGGGGCCAAAATGTGCAAAAATGGCCATGTTGCGGGCCACATATGTCCATATTCCCCTGTTAATTTTGGCACAATTCAAAGTGGGGGATCATACAGCACCATCTAGGGCTACAATTTGGTGTCTTCGGTCTGTGTCAAAATCAGCACCCTCTGAAGCTAGAATGATCGAAAATTCAGTCTTTTTTTGTATTCCGGCCCAACTGATGGTGTATCATTATATTTTGATTCCATCAATGGCTGGTAATTATAGAGTACCTCCTCCTCTACATCCCTATATCTTAGTTGACCCGAAAATGTTGTCTAAATGCAGAGATATGACCTGAAAACCCATGTGACATTACTTTTGTCGACATAGTGTATGTACATAGTTCTCTGGAGGCTTAATTTCAGCTGCAATTCAACCTATACAATAATGCAATTTTTGCACAATCCCTAGGAAACTACGCAACATACGACTGACGCCGTATATGTGCACAACTCTTTCAAACAAGAGAGAAAGCGATAAGACAATTAGAATAGTTGAGCACAGGGGTGGTCACACGCACGGACCCCATCAGTGATAGCCGAATGGCGCCTGCCACCGCCGCCTTGAACCTTCCGCCCAATTTCTGCCACCGAGCTCAAACTGAGCTTGGAATGATCTCCTCAAGTCCCTGGTTTTCGCCAGACGAGGCGGGTCCCCATGAAGGAAACCCACGGATGGATGAATACTGTGGACGGAATCGGTGAAAAAAAAATCAAAGCGACATGTATTCATATTCAGACTCGAGACCCGCGGCTGTGCTCGCCTTGGAGCTTCCTTCCTCGGCGGCGCTTGGATACTGAGCGGGAACATCCCCGGCCATGACCAGTCACGAAAGCCGCGCTCGGGCCTCGCTAGCCGACCAAAGGCAGCCGGACATTGGCCGGACAAAGCAAGCTCCGATTGGCGACGACGAACAGCACGGGCTGGGAGACAAGGACAATGCAATCGGTGCGGTCCGCGTGCAGCGATGTCTGATGTGGCCACCTCAATTTCTCTGATGTCGCCCGCCAAAGTCGCAAGTTTCCTTATCGGGCGGTCAAAGGTACGTTCGAAGCACCAACATAGCATGGGTGAAACTCTTCGAGTATAAAGGGCGCGCATCCTAGAGATCTCATACTGCGCCATTCTCCCACCACCCTCATCTGCGCTCCCTTCCCCTCCTTTATCCGTAATAGCAATGCACCACAACTCCGGTATCCCGATCGTGTCGCAGAGGGCGTGCTATCTTCCACCGGTGTGTTCGCCATCTACTCTATATCACAATCGCAATCTGACTCACATTCACAGCGCAATCCTATTGAGTCTCCGATGGGGATGGTCGATGCGACGACGCTGCTCCTGCTGCAGAAGATGATGGCGGACGCGCAGGGAGCACGGTAGAGTCGTGTGGAACGAGAACAAGGCGCGCTGTGCGCTTACTGGAGAGCAGGAATCGGAAGATGCGCGTCCACTTCCTCGCTATACTTTGGCTCATCCTGATGACCATTTCTCCCCTAGTTGCCGTGCGGACCGAACGATTCGCAGAAGGTTCGTCGAGCCCCTCACATTCCTACATTTTGCTGATCGTGGCCTCGAATAGAAGATCCAAGCGTGGCTGGTGTCCGCTGGTCTTCTTGAGGCTGAGGACTCCGACGAGGCAACGGACGACGAAGCCGATGAGAGTACAGTGAGTATTATACTACGGCTGCCTGGTGTTTTAAACGAAATTCCATCCCCCAGCCTCCCAACTCTCCCTCGTCACCCGAGACCCCAACTCGCCGTCCGTGGCACCGTCGCCTCGAAATCGTCATCCCCAGTAAGGCAAGCCCACAATCGGCCTCGGAGCCCGCCCTTCGCTCTCCGCGCTCGCCTCTGTCGCCCATCAAGCTTTGGTCCGCTGTACAGCGCGGCACATCATCCATCCCCATACCCACCGTGCGTCTCAGACCCAAGCATGCCGCTGCGGACCCATCCTCGCCGCCCGTCGCCACACCCCGGCGCAAAAAATGCCGGTCGCTCGACAGCGCGCCTGTTGCGGGCCCGTCCAGACCTGAGGTACGCTACACTCAATTCCACACTACTTCGAAAGCTTAACATTCTTCTCAGGCCGCCGATCCTGCCGACTCCGTGCTCGCCACCGCCTTCAAGCGCGCGGCTCTGCTGGGCACAATCACGCACGACGACGCGGACAAGATCATGCGCCGGCACCGCGAGCCTCTCCCGGAATCCCACTTCCACGCACCTTCCTGGTTCATCCCCGCGCACGCCCCTCCGCCAACTCCTACCCCGACCCTCCCCAAAATTCGCGCGCCACCCCGCCCAAAACATGACCCCCGATTCGACCCTCCCTCCTCGTATCGCTGGCTCGCCCCCGCGCCACCTCCCCCGCCTCCAGCCGCCACCGTGTTCCCGCCCGCCAGAGGCGAGATTCCGTGCGACAATCTGCGGTGGTACCACCCCTTTATTCTCGTCATCCTGTGGCACGTCTTCGTCTTGACGTTCTGCACGTACGCCGTCCTGCGCTTTGTGCTGAAGCCACTGCTCTGCTGCATCGTGTTATATTATACCATATTTTTGCTCGGGGTCTTCGTCGCTTTCCTCATTTGAAGTCAGCTCAAATCCCCGTTGTATTCTGTAGGGTCTTGCGCTCCGAGGTAGTTTGAAGTCAGTTCAAATCCATGATCAATGTACCATATAACGCAATGACTCGCCTTGATCAATCTCCTCTCGTGCTCGCCTCGCACGCCCATTCAGTGTGATCTCTCGTCAAAAAAAACTGTCTATTAAGTATGCAACGAAGAATGCAAATGCACCCTCTTGAACATGTGTCTTCGCGCAGTTTCGTTCGTTTGGTGGCCGGTCCTATGGTGACGCATAAAAATATGTTTTCTGGGGAACTGTGCGGAACTATGCACTGAGGATCCTGATTTATTCATTTTTTCCTACATATGATAATTAATTGTGCATGTAAGGGTCAAGGGACGACGCCAGAACCGTGCTCTACCCAGTGCCTAGAGGATATTCAGCTACAGCACACCATATAACAACGACAACTCACCATTCACCGCGCCGCCCATTCACCGAGTTCACCGCCCAATCAGTATCGCTTCACAACCAGGCGCCCTGCGGCATGGATCGCGGGCAGCTCCAGCTCCAAAAACTAACACAACGCATGCAGTCCTGCCCGTCGTCGTCCCATTCGAACTCGAGCCTGCAGCGGATCCGCAGCGACGGCGGGCAGGCGAGCAGCGCGCTTCAAGCGCCGTTATTTCCTCCGACGGAAAATACGGATCCTTGAAGGCGCTGCGGACAGAGTATGTGAGACTTATCTCGGTGAGAGTCTTGGGTAGGACTGGGAGATAGAGGCGATGCTGGCGGTTATCCACGGGAGGTGACGTTCGACGCTGATTGCTAGGTCGATGCAGCGAAGAGCTGCAAGAGGTGGCAAAGGCGGCACGGGCGTCGCGTTGACTGGGGAGACAGTATGCGTAAGCCAATCGAACTGCTGACAATAAACGTACAGAGACACTCGAACCGGATGTGTTCGAGGGTATCGGCGGTGGCGGAGATTATGTTGTCGCTCTTTTCCCGATGGGGGAGAACGCCACTCTGTGCAAGTTCGCCAGGCAGAAAGCGAATTCAGGCCGTGCGAAGATCACGCACAGCCGGCGAGAACTCGAGAGCACCAATTGCTGGAGGGGGATAATTGAGGGTGGGGCTGTCACGGACAATCCCGGGATGTCCCGGGCCATGACCATGCAGAACGACACCACCGGAGCAGAGGAGACAAGGATGGCGAGGACGGGAAGGGGGAGGTCGCACATGAACAGGATATGCAGCTCCAACAGTCGTTGCCCCCGAATGAAATCAAAGATCACGTCAGCGGATCGAAAACCATCTCGTCCCGGTGGAGGTGTCGGTTGCTCCCCGGAGTGTAAATCGGCGTACATTTGTCAGTTTGTTAAACAAGCTCTGGAGATCCTAGGGCATGATACGGTTCTGTTTCGTGCCGGATAGCCGCAACGAGAATTTCTGGCGTATGTGGCGACGTGCGGCGAGTCCGCGAGGAGGGTGCGCAACGCCGCAAATGGCCGTATTTTCGCCAGGAACCAGAATCGACGTGAGCGAGGCGAGGAGGATGCGGTGGCTCACCGCCCGGAAATTGGAGGACACCAGGGCGCAGGCCTTCAAGGATTTGAGATTCACGACCGGGCCGATGGAGTCAAAAGCCCCTGCGGGAAGGTGGTGGTCATGATGCCTTATCGGATAAGACTCGGAGCCGATGCGCTCGGCAACATGATGCACGTGATCGAGTCGCGTCGCGTCACGTCCACATAGCCCAACACCTACCCATCACAAGCCACATCATAAAAGTTCTGCCCGGTGGTACTTAGTTTAGTCGCGCACTGCTGAAGTATATTAATGTAAAATTTAAAGTGAATGGGCTTAAGATAAAATCTGAAACTAGGGACCGTGAAAATTAGAGATACACTCAGCTTGAAAAGGCATTCATTGCACCAGGAAAGCCGCCAGGATTCCGATGACGTCTGGGGTATGTGTAATACTACCTACTAACTAGATGAGCTTGAATGCAGAGTATAAGGTACCAGCTATATATATTGGAGTGTCTACTATCTACCTACACCGATGATTGAGACTGAGACACTGCAACATCGACGTTAACCGATTGATCGGGGTTTACAGTAGTGTGCGTGACGATCGTCGTCGACCCAGTCCAGTCAGGTCCCAACGCCTTGACCCTCGCGACCTTGAGTATCTCCGTCTCGCTTCCGCCATGGCCAGCAAGCTTTCCGACGCTGTCCGACACCATCTTCCGCACCAGCCCGCGCTGAAGCAGCCCGGAGCCAGGCAGTTTCGGGAGGTTGTTCGAAAGGCCGAGCCGGGAGACCGTTGAGTTGGCGATGCTATCGGCGTCGTTGACGTCGTCTTCGTCCGTAAGACCATAGCGAGCAGCCCACCCGCGCAGCTGGGCGCGGAAGCCCGCGTTCGGGTGCGCGATGCTTCGGCGATCTTTCGTGTAGGCAATTGCCTCAGCCGCGGTGAGGCCCTTTGCCGCGATGAGATAGGCGCAGACGACAGAGATACTGCGACTCAGGCCGCCCAGACAGTGAACCTGCCCACCAACACAAGGATGTGAGCTCCATACAATCAAAGGAGGGTCTAACGATCGGCGTACCAGGACCTTTGTGCCTTCCTGGGAGAGAGCATCCCGAATGAACTTGGTTGTGCTCTCGAAGTGCTTTGCTATGTCGGCGATGGGCAGGTCGACTATGCACACATGCATGTGCGCGATCCTGCTGCCGACGATGGGCGGTATTTCGCAGACGCTCACGACGTGGGTCACGCCCAAGGCATCCAGGGCGTCCCAGTTCTGCGCGACAAACCAGTCGGCGACGAAGACGCGGGGTGTGATCTCGCTGGTCACAATGGTGCCCATCCCTGCGTGGAGAGCCGCCAGTGGGTTTAGCTTCAAGAGCGACGACGGAGACAGAGGAGCAGTGGAGATCGAGGCAGAGAACATGTTTAGCTGGCGAGGAAGGGCCGGGCGGGCGAGTGTGCAGTAGGAATGGCATGGAATTTGGATTCTCTTCAACTCCGAGGTCGTGATGGGCGCGCATTTCAGCTGTCGAGACTACATTTCAACTATCAAAATATATGATTTCGGAACAAGTCGCCTCAGAGTCTCCGGTCCTAGCCGTCGGGCAGGTATATAAATCGACGGGGATGGCCAAGGAGAACGAAATGATCCCCGTGCCTGAACAATGACATGATGTCTTTCGGTAACTAGCAAATTAATTACTATTGAAATGGTTCCTTGTTCGAACTGTCAAGGCCGTGCGGAACCGGCACAGTCGGTGTTCCACCACCTCGGCCCGCTTTCTATAGCAGCTCCGGCATTGTCGGGACAGCGTTTCAAACTTCAAGGTTCCTGTCATGCATTACTGATGCAATGAATACAACTAGTACTCCATTTCCACGGCCGCTGCCAACGTTCCAACTCATACCGATTTATCTGATTAGGTGTGCGGACTCAGCATTACTACGGGACCCTATATTGCATTTACCTTCATCGATATCGTGCGCTCCATCTAAGGAATGGGATCGCATCCGGCAATTGGTGGGATAATAACGGTCACTCAAATGGTTCCTAAAATTCTTATGACTATTCCAAATCAATCCCCCGTTGAGAACACACGCCTCTATTCCTCGTTCATAATAATAATATCTGGAGTTCTGCCACGCGAATACTGTGCTGGGCGCACGTGGCCGCGAAGAATCACCGTGACTGTGACTCATGAGCAAACTCCCTTTGGCAACTCCGCAACGTTGTCGCACGGCGCAATTGCCCGCAACGCAGGCAGCCGCTTTCAAGTTTGTTGTAAACTGGGAGGGGAAAAGCTCAAGGGGGTGTCGGGATTAAAATTTCGGATATCGGGTTAGGGGGGAGCGGTCCCCTGGAGGGCTGAAAAAAAAAAATTACCCCACATTTGAATGGATTCTCAGGCCTTCAAAAATAATATCCAGGGGGAAAAGTATAGCGGCTGAAAAATGAGTTGGAGAAGGCCTTCTGATTGCCAGTTCTAAGTTGGTTGTTAAGTATGCGCCCTTCAAGGCCAGAAGTTCTGAAATCTCACTGCTTATAATTTACAAACCTGGAAATCACATAGTTCACGGAACCAACAAGAAACTTTGAGGAAACACCAAGGAAACCAAAAGAAAACACTTGCGAAATGCGTCTTGATCGCATCAGCTGCATTTGGAACCCGTCCATCTGCGGCCCGGCTCTAGGCGTGGGAACCTCCTTCCCGATATGGGAAGAGTACGGAGGGAGGGGTCCCAGGAAGGGCTGAAATTTTCGACCCGATATCCGTTTTCGAAACCCGACACCCCGTTGGAAAAACTTGTATATTCTGGTAGACCACTGGGCCTGCATTTATACCTCCCGAGGAACAATGCATAAACTATACAATGGGAATCCTACGGTAATGCGGAGTCCGAATAACAATGGTTGACACGTCAAACGCGTGGTGGCGACGCGTCTCGACGCGTCTCAAGACATATTTCATCCCGTTAAACTCCGTAGCAACGTGACGCGAGGTGTTTCGCCTTCGTGTCCTCCTACGTTGTCTTGCCGGGCTGAAACGCCCATGTTCCTTCCACGTGTCCAATTACAACAAAGTTCTCGGATGCATGGAGTGAATATTCGCCGCAACCAACTCCCCTTTATCGCTTGGATAACTGTGGGTCTGCCACTGTCTGTGTTAGTATTTAACCGCGTACCGCGGCTGGCAGTGAATTGCCCGTGGATTTGCGGCGGATAGCCATGGATGCTGAGGGATGCTGAAGTATCAACTGAGTCCCGATTGGGTTTTGACTCCCGACTGGGTATCTCTTGGTGTCAAGTCGCTTTTTAGGAGGGATACAAAAGGCCTTCCCCGAACGCCCATGAAACGCTGTGCTCGAGGGATGTGCGGCCAGTGCTTAGCTACCAACAATCTCAAGACAGTCTCTGAGGCTCCCTCCTTGACATGCCCACTGAAGCAGAAATCGAATGCATGCTCACCGGAGTGCCGCTCGCTGGAATGGGGACCACCTACAGCTTTGATCAGGAGGACATCCTGAACAGCTTTGTCCGAGCACAGCACAACCGTTCAGTTCAATATATCACCTCGAAAGACCGGCGGCGCCATCGCCCTAGTCTCGCCGGGAAATCTGGGACCGACGCTGCCATAGACTGGGTCGGGCAGACATTTGAGATATCAGGGTACAAACGCCCTATCGAGGCGCTCAAAACGCGGAAGTCGTCCTTCTCCGGGTCAGTACGATTTATAATTTACGATGCATCCCACTCATTCTTTATCCTAGATCCCGATATTGGACGTTCTCGCTCCTGGATGAATTTGTCAGATACGATGACGGGGCATGGACGATCCGTCCCTCGTTTTAAATACTCACAAGTACCTATATCCCAACACAGGTGGCCTCTTTCAACGGTGGACAAATTGCTTCCAAACTCTCACGTCGCACGCGTTTTCAGGACTCCGAAGATGCCACCACACATCTCGCCTGATCCGCACGATGAGGATGAACGCCGTTTCATCATTCTTGGTCTGCCATATTCCGAGAGTCGATGACTAATGCAGTCGCAAGCTAGTACCTGCTAGGAGGAACTTTCTTGGAACTTTCCCGCTTCACGGGGCCTTTTTCCCGTTTCCTTTGGATAATTCTATCTGGCAACCCCGTCTGCCAAATAGAAAAAGTCTATATAGCAACCCCTTCGAACTGAGAAGATAGCCTTTAGGTAAGATGCTGCCAACACTTTTTAGTTGTTTTTGACCTCGAATAAATTCGGATCTCACCGTACAAGGCCACATCTATAGTTCTACACCTTCATTCACTCCTCACCTTTTCCCCCGAGTTTTCCTGGCCTTTTGGGGGGTTTTAGACATCTTTGATGCCGAATTAACGCAGAAAAACCCGGAGTTCGTCGAGTTTGCTGTGAAGTAGACCAAGAATATTCTCCAAAAAGTCCCTGACGACCGCCTGTATGCCATACTGACTCTTGCACTTTTTACAGATTACGAGTACTTATGTAATCGTTTTGATCAATCGACATGAGCTTTTGCATGCTAGTTGAAAAATGTCCCCCGTTTAAGCGTGTAACAGATTTAGTGGCTGTGCTATAAATTTTAGTGGCAGTGATGAAGTACATATAGTGGCTGTGCTCTAAATTCCCTTCAAATCTTGTGGCTTAATAGTGGCTGTGTTTTGATTGAGTAATCTGGCGCCTCTTTGTAGGATGGGTTCGAACCGCTCTTTAGGCAATTTAAATAATTTGAGTAGCCCGCTTCACGGCAGTGCCTGCTATCTGTCTTCTTCCTTTATTGTCGGTCCGTGTTTTTTGCAACCAAAGTCAAGTGTTTTGCAACTGAAGTCAAGTGTTTAGAGCATAAATTGAACTTGAATAGTACATGAAACAAAAGGGGGGAGGCATAAATTGGACATATGGTACAGAAAAACAGAAAAACCCGAAGGGGGAAGGGTCCAGGACAATAACGAGGCAGCCCCCGAATTGGCACGACAAATAATACTAACGAGAGACGACTCGGAAGCTCGTACATGGAGGAGAATCTGGGAGGTCACAATAAACAGCTGAATGTGTTTGCAAGTAAAGCAATGAGAATATCCAAACCATAACCGTCCTCATTCGCAGGTTTATCTGCAATATGGTCAGGACGTCGCAGCAAACCGAAAATAAACTCCGCCATTTTGATTGTGCCTCTGACTGCCGTAGAACATGATTCGGAGCAACTGCCACAGGTAAAGGTGCCTAGTTTATTGTGTGATATACGCAGGCCAAAATTGTCAAGCAAGCGGCGTTTCAAGGATTCAGGGACCAGCTGAGGCCATTCTGCGCATAACCGGGCACTCTCGCGAGCTCTTTCCTTCTTTGCCAAACCTTCTACGAGAGATCTGTCCGGCCGTTTCCCAATCATGAGCCGTTTGAGGTAAGCCTTGAGTCGTGAACGTAGTTTTTTAGACTTATCCGACTCCATGTAGGAAACATCGTGTAGCTCCAGGAGGCGCCGTAAAGGCTTCAGATTCAGAAGGGGAGATATTTGGTGCAAGATGTTGATTTGCCGAGCAGTAGACGGATCATCACATGTTTCATCTAGTCGGCCAGAATCAAATTGAGATATAATGGAAGCACAGGACAAGTGAGAGGAGAGACCCTCGCGGTGCAGACAGCGTCCACTACTGAGATGGAGTGCAATTTCATTCTTCAGACTGTCACGAGTAGCATGACGAGGATCAATTTTCAAAGAATGAGAGAGTACAAGGGCAAGGAGTGATCCACGAGGCAAGTTCTCAAGGTCGTTAAACACAGAGACTGACGGATTGCGGTTAGAATGAGTTGAAGAAAGAGTGTTGTGGCGGTCGGATAGTGCAGACAATGTACCCAATCGAGACTCATGGACTGATGGTTGCAACCCGAGACACTGGCCAACGAGCTGGACTGCGAAATCCGGGAGGGTTGAGTCAGATCCGGATAAGATAATGCTGAGAGCCGAGAAAGACATATGGTGCGAGGATACAAATGCCACAGCAAATGACTGGCAGGAACAGTTTTGCGACACATGAGTTTCCGCGCACGTAGACACACAAGCACCGGAAAAAAAGTGGCTCAGAATGGCGTGGCGGGCAGAAGTTAAGGGAAAACTGCGATCATAACTTACATGGTGAGGTTTAAGCATGGCAAAAAGCGAATCTGCACTCACAGTGAACATGTTCAACTCCGGACAAGGGGAAAGAAGAGAAGTTGATAGCAATTCGACGGCTGGAATGTCGATAATCGCCGGGGTATCACGGGGGCGGGAAGACTAGCGAACGGGGGACGGGTTGATCAATGCGAGATGAGGAAGATGTGGATCAATAATGTGAAGGCATAGATGAAAAGACGGTGGTATAATGATCACGGGGGGTATGATTCAGGTTTTTAATTTTCAAGGTTTTATTTTCAGTTTCGGTTTCAGTTTCAGTTTCATTAAAATGAGGCGTGGAGCTGCGAAAATCGTTGGAGAGCAAGATTAGCGGGAAAAGGAGACAAACATGCAATGAGAAGATGGATCTCTAGCTGCAGGAGGAGGGGCCGGCATGTTTCCAAGGACAACCAAAAATTCTGCAGAATGAAGTAGGTGATCAGGCAATAATCGATGGGCAAGGGACAGTGTGCTTACCCCCAACCGACGAAGCCGAGGAAGAATCGGCAGACAGAACATCTTGATGAAGTGGGTAAGTGACGAATCACCCCAAAATTAGACAGAAAAAACATACCAGTGGCCGTGTGTGGGCCAGTGACTGCGTATGAGCCAGAAGCGTGGAAAAGATGTGGGGCTTTGCAATCGATAAAGGTTAAGCCAGGATCGGGGACAACGAATAAAATGCACGCACCGGGATTGCGGGGAGGAATGTCTGAGGTAGCGGCAAGACACGGACGATTCAGAGACAAACAGGAATAAAGGAATTGACCATACAAGACGAGAAGAAAGCCCAAGAATCAAAGCTGGCGCCAAGCCGGAGACCCGAGTGCAGAAGGGAGTCGCGAAAATAGGCAGCCCAATCGAGACCGAGGACAATGTCGTATGGGTCGAAAGACGACACAGAGCACTGAACAGAGAACGAGATGGGCCCGAAGTTCCCCACAGATGTAGTGAACAAGTAGGCCGAATGGTGGGGAGCAGGCCCAAGACGGGATGCGAATGCAGGAGATATCAAGGCGCGCGGTATGCTAGCAAAAGCGAGGGAGTAGACATTGACATCACTGATAAGGAGGGCCATTTGGAATGAAGAGGATCGAGGAAGCAGTGCAGTTATATAGCGGATCAAGGGATGAGCGGACAGAGATGATGCAGATCGATCAAGGGATGATGTGAACGGAAAGGGGTGTAAACAGATGCAACATTTTCTCCTTATAAGGGCAAAAGCCAATGAAATACAAACAGTTTTCGCTCGAAGAGGAAGGTATCTGAAACCCCGCCAACGTCGGGGAAAAAAGTGCATCCATAAGCACCACAAAACCCTCTACTAAAGACAGCGGAAATTTTCGACTTTTTTCTCAATCTTCTTCAGCGCGCGCTCTCGGAAGAAGAAACCTGGAATATCATATGCGGACTTTTTTAAGGTTTTATTATGTCACTCCATTTGAAGTCAATATTTACACGGTCTGGTAGGCAGGGAGTTCAGGGATCATGGTGTCTGTTTTCCAAGGGCACACACCAAGGCACTTCTTTCGAACAGACCCACGGCTGCGAACAGTTCAAGGATCGCCTGAGGCGCAAATTGCATGTCGGTGTTAAGTTGTGATAGTAATTGGATGGCACCAACGATTTAGTGTCAAAGAGTACCTTATTGGTCATGTACAGCAGTTAACCGGGAAGCAAAATGCTCAAGCGAATTCGCAATTCCCGGGCCGAGATTGCATAAAGTTGTTGGGGATCTCTTCATATATCGATAGAGATGTGTCAGGGCTACCTGGCAATATATAGTTTTATAGGAAAATGTTGGGTTTTGATTGAGAATGAGGCCATTCTTCTACAAACATCCGATTTTGCAGAATCACGTGGAAGCGAAACACTGCAAAATAACCTGTGGGCTGCCGTTCGTTGCAATCCAGCCCCAGGGTTATTTATATTCGTGTTCTGCGACCTTGAAAACCCCCAGTTCATGTGTGTGCAGGAGGAATTGTGCGCCCGAAATACCGTGCCTCCGACAGATTATATCCATCAAAATAGGCCAAAAAATAGCAAACACAAAGTGATCTGCCACAGGTTCTACAGAAGCTTTTTGCGCAATTATTTCTGCTATGAGCCATCTATCATGGCTAACTATCCTCTCACAGAAACTGGGGCCCGTCGGATGCCTGGGATCCGGGAAAAAGACGGTGTTTCGCTTCTACGTAGTGTTTCGCTTCCCGGTTAACTACTGTACATGTTGTGTGGTCCGATGTTACAAATAGCAGCACTGAAGACTCAACGTTGTGTCCAGCTGCGGAGGATGGATTGCAATGACCACTTACGACTCTGCCGGACTGGACACCCTCGTGAAAACAGCTCTGGATGGCCCGTTGAATTCTCGATTTCGCCCCTGATGATCCCGGCCAGACGCACATGAGAGCCAGGACATCCCATGAGAAGTAGAAGTATAGTACGGGTTCCGGCCTCTCCCGCGTTGTTTATTGTGGATATACATCAGCACTGTGCGAAAATCAAAATGAAGTCAGTGAATCAGTAGGCATAATGGGTTCGGCTTTACTAATTGCACATGACTGTCGTACATCCTGCGTTATGTGTATTTGGCAGGAGAGGCCAGTAGTCCTCGGAGAGAAGATCCGTGCACTCCGTGGACTACAGGAACTGCAGGTCTGGGAGGGAATGCGCCCGGGAAATGGTGTCAAAGTGTAGACGAGGCTGTGCTGTTGTCGCGACCTGTTGGGAGGTAGGTCCCTAGGCACATTAATTTGACAATCACGGCTTAGAGGTTTACAGGGTGAGCAAGTTTCACTGGAACTATGGAGCTTTGGTGAGCAGACACAAGGGCACCCGGACTTGCCACAAGATTTGTAAGGTACACTCTTGTCGCACCTAGCTCAAAGATGAGTTTTGCTGTTTTTCAGTCCCGGTGAGAGTTACCGTTTACATTCCGCACAGGAGGGCTGAACGGAATCGACGAGGTAGGAGGAGAATTGAGCTAGACATACATTGGCAGATATGATTTGAAACAATCTTCTCCTGCTGCTAAATGCTAGATTGAGAGCTAGATTCTCTGGTGACATGGCGGTTTGAAGCAGGAGATAGTTTAACATCAAAGCAAATGATCGATGAATCAGGAATTGATGCCGAGGAATATCGTGAAAGCTGAGGTCGAACAGCGGAACTCCTCGCTTTCTCCTGGGCTCAAATAATATGCGGGAGACCTGTGCAGACCCTTTTTTTCTCGTCGGGGGGGCCGCGGGTCATGCATTGGTGCCCTCGGCGCGAGGTTGATGACCGGATCAGGCCGATGCAATTCTCGTGCCTTACTATCACGCACTGGGAAGCTGGGCAGACGGGGAAGCTGGGCACTTGGTATATAACACTGAAGCATATTGTCGGATCCAAAATCTTGTACCCGGAGGATGTAGAGGGACCTCATAAGTCGGTTTGTATCAAAGTTCGGGAAATTATGATGAGGTGATCCGAAGTTAGGAGCTGTTGATGAGCGGTCCGAACACCGATCTCGTGATGTTCTTGATTCTAATGCGTGGTCCATAACAAGAACACTCAATACCTCTACCATTTCTTCCCCTATTCGTGACTTCGAGTGCTCGTTCGACACTCTCGATACCTGGCTTTCCATTCGTAGACTCTCCTCAGCACTGAAATCACTTTTACAGTAACTATTCAGCCAAGAAATCCCACTGTCAGCGCAAAGTTACTCGTATGTGACCGATTTTGTGAGCCTGTTATGTGACGTGCCCGGAGCTAGCACCATTACCAACTGAGCCACAAGGCCACTATGACAGGTTAATCCTGTCATAGGCTCCGGACTATATATACATGATTACACACATTTGCATGCATGTAACAGAGCCTTGCACCGCTTCATTGGGCAATGCTACTACTCCACGATGTTCAAAGGAGCTTTAGAGGGGTTGATGCCTCACTTTAACAGGTATTGCGGGTTTTCATCGATTTTACCGCTTTTGCACTGGCGCCGCTTACAGCAAAATGCCGATTTTCATAATGCCGACAACCCAAATGTCGGGTTCTCAGCAGCGATACCCAGGAGTGGTGTGGCCGGTTCAGGTACGTTCATCTACTTCCTATGAAACTTTATGGAGCTCATTTTGTCCAACCATCCCCTCTTGCTCCTGCGCGGAACTCATTTGATCAACAATATTTGTTCACCTGAGTGCAAGGCTCCTCATCCTCACTCTATTCTACCACTTTCGTACATCCCATGTAGCACTTTAATGTTCCTAATGGACCATCTGGGTGCCCTGTACATTATTATCAACTCTAAGCCCGGAGAGATGGCCGCCAACCATGCATTTTGTCGGGTGCCCAGGTGCCCCGACAATTGCCTTTTTGGGAGTACCGACGAAAATTAATTCACCAAGCAGTTAAAACCTCGCAGAAAATGGTACAAGTTGTATCCACCTGTTCACAAGATGTATGCCTTCCGTTCCGAGCCCTGAGACCCTGGGAAAGTGCTAAGAGTAAACTGCTATGGAGCCAAAACCCATAAGGTGCCCAGGTTCCCGGTGCATGATAGTAGGGCCTATTATTATTCTAATTCCTCAAAAATGACCAAGAAATCAATAAGACGAGTTCGAAAATGAATGAATCCATTGAATCGTGTAGGAACAAGCGGGAAATTTGATTGGTGATAATGGTGATCAGAAGACGGCCATTTGTGCCGACGTGCCGTGCATTATCACGGAATTTTCCCACGGACGTATCCGTTGGTGATGGACAACCAAAAATTGCGAAAGACATTGAATGCAGGTTGTCTCCCATGCAGAAACAATTATCACTACAGCTCATCCACGTTCCTAAGGTGCTACAATTTATCAACGGCAAACGGAGTAATGGGGGCAGCAAGGCACTGAATTTAAACCGCAACAACATGTGGGCCGGGGATGGGAGAAACAAAACCATTGACCACACCGCACGATGGCTTTCGGTGGGCCGGAATTGTAATTTACTACGACATGTTGATGTTCCGACGATGTGTGATTCTTCAGGTCAAGGGGATCAGTGGGGGCAGCAAGGCGCTCAATTGGATCCTGAACATCACTGGGACTTTGATGCAGGATATCGGGTTTCGGATAAGAACTTCGGACGGCCCTTCAAAGTGGGCGGGGAATAATAATTCATCTTTCCAGATGCCCAGGAAAAGGGGGGGAGGAACAAAAGTACATAAGTGCGAGTTTGCCGGGCCGTGCTGCGGCCATCACCCCCAAGTTTATTTATGTAGCAGGGAACACCCCCGCCGCCTCCCGCCACCTCCGCCATCAGCCGCCAACTGATGTTATCTTGCGAATCATCGGACTTCTATTTGCAACCCTGCTGGCAACCGGGGTTGCCAAATAGAATTATCCGTTAAGGATGGGCAAATCACGAGCACTACTATTTTCCCGTTAACAATCACATGGGCCCGCCGTCCCGATATCCACCATCTATGCAGTTATTCACATTCGATTCCCCAAAAATCCTCAAGAGCGCCGTCTATCGCGAAGACGGCGACGACCGCTCGCTGCAGTACACCATCGCCACCACCAAGCAGACGTTTGCGCGCCAGCGCACGACGGTGCGCGACGGCGCCGTGGCCGCCGAGATCGACTGGCGGGAACGCACGTTCGAGATCGCGGGGGAGAGGCACGGTGTGGATGGGCTGAAGCGCAAGGTGTCCAATTTTTCAGAGTGTGTAACAGCTGCCCTCTATGTTATAGGCGCGTCGAGCTCACATTCGCCTCGTGGTAGGACACGCTATTGGAAGTGGCTAAACGGTAGAGGAGAGGAGTATAAAGTGAAGTACTTCAATGCGGACGAGACGTGGACGGTGCGTGCAGTGCCTTTGTGATAGAATCTTGTTCCTGACAGAGGGCGCGCGGACAGGTCAAAGCCTCCACTGGGGAGATCGTGGCCGAATTTACGTCGCAGCTCGGGCGCGGAAAGCTCCCAGTTCTGCGGATGGTAGAGGACCAAGATGACATTGAGAGATGGTTTTTACTGCTGGTATTGCTGTACTCGGAGACGAAGCGGCTGGATAGGGAAGATTGAGATGTGGGGGGCTCAAGTGAAGCTGGGAATTCGCAGTGCGGTAATAGGGCTCGGAGGGTGGCCACACAATATAATTAAAACGCTGTGTCATGGCGCTGTTCGCACGAGACTGAGTAGACTGAAATGTGTTTCACCCAACGAGAGGAGATTAATAAGGGCGTGTCATAGTTATATGGTACATCATGAGTTTGAACTAACTTCAAACTACAAGCGCAGAACCCTACAGAATAGACCGGGGATTTGAACTGACTTCAAATGAGGAAAGCGACTAAGACCCCGAGCAGGAAGACGATATAATATAACACGACGCAGAAGAGCAGCGGTTTTAGCACAAGGCGCAGGACAGCGTATGTGCAGAACGTCAAGACGAAGACGTGCCACAGGATGACGAGAATGAAGGGGTGATACCACCGCAGCTCGTCGCACGGAATCTCGCCCCTGGCGGGCGGGAACGCGGTGGCGGCTGGAGGCGGGGGAGGTGGCGCGGGGGCGAGCCAGCGATACGAGGAGGGGGGGTCGAATCGGGGGTCATGTTTTGGGCGGGGTGGCGCGCGAATTTTGGGGAG
Organism: Mycena rosella; assembly: GCA_029378255.1. Taxonomy (NCBI): domain Eukaryota; kingdom Fungi; phylum Basidiomycota; class Agaricomycetes; order Agaricales; family Mycenaceae; genus Mycena; species Mycena rosella. The sequence goes on from JARKIE010000733.1 coordinate 17,429, forward strand.
GGTCGGGGTAGGAGTTGGCGGAGGGGCATGCGCGGGGATGAACCAGGAAGGTGCGTGGAAGTCGGATTCCGGGAGGGGCTCGCGGTGCCGGCGCATGATGTCGTCGGCGTCGTCGTGTGTGATTATGCCCAGCAGCGCCGCGCGCTTGAAGGCGGTGGTGAGCACGGAGTCGGCAGGATCGGCGGCCTGAGAAGAATGTTAAGCTTTCGAAGTAGTGTGTAATTGAGTGTAGCGTACCTCAGGTCTTGACGGGCCCGCAGCAGGCGCGCTGTCGAGCGACCGGCATTTTTTGCGCCGGGGTGTGGCGACGGGTGGCGAGGATGGGTCCGCAGCGGCATGCTTGGGTTTGAGACGCATGGTGGGTATGGGGATGGATGATTTGCCGCGCTGTACAGCGGACCAAAGCTTGATGGGCGACAGAGGCGAGCGCGGAGAGCGAAGGGCGGGCTCCGAGGCTGATTGTGGGCTTGCCTTGCTGGGGATGACGATTTCGAGGCGACGGTGCCACGGACGGCGAGTTGGGGTCTCGGGTGACGAGGGAGAGTCGGGAGGCTAGGGATGGAAGTTCGTTTAAAACACCAGGCAGCCGTAGCATAATACTCACTGTACTCTCATCGGCTTCGTCCGTTGCCTCGTTGGAGTCCTCAGCCTCAAGAAGGCCAGCGGACACCAGCCACGCTTGGATTTTCTATACGAGGGTACGATCAGCAAAATGCAGGAATGCAAGTCGGTGGTGCGACGAACCTTCTGCGACTCATTCGGTCCGCATGGCAACTAGGGCGAAGGATGGACATCAGGGTGGGCCAAAGTATAGCGAGGAAGTTGACGCACATCGTCGGACTCTGACTCTCCAGTCAGCGCACAGCGTGCCTTGTTCTCGTACCACACGACTCTGCCGTGCTCCTGCGCGTCCGCCATCATCTTCTGCAGCAGGAGCAGCGTAGTCGCATCGACCATGCCCATCGGAGAGTTGATGGGATTGCGCTGTGAATGTGAGTCAGATTGCGATTGTGATATAGAGTAGATGGCCAACGCACCGGTGGAAGATAGCACGCCCTCTGCGATACGATCGGGATACCGGAGCTGTGGTGCATTGCTATTGCGGATAAGAGAGGGGAAGGGAGCGCAGATGAGGGTGGTGGCAGAATGGCGCAGTATGAGATCGCTAGGACGCGCGCCCTTTATACTCGATGAGTCTCACCCATGCTATGTTGGTGCTTCGAACGTACCTTTGACCGCCCGATAAGGAAACTTGCGACTATGACGGGTGAGATCAGGGAAATTCGAGTGGCCACATCAGACATCGCTGCACGCGGACCGCACCGCTTGCATTGTCTTCGTATTGTCCTCGTCTCCCAGCCTGTGCTGGTCATCGTCGCCGATCGGCGCTTGCTTTGTCCGGCTCCTTTGGTCGGCTATCCGAGCCGAGCGCGTTTTGAGTCTTCACGAGTGGGTCTGGCCGAAGCCCCTGGACTTGGTTTCCAGACGATGAGCAACTGGATCTGCTAAAATCCCTCCAAGCGCCAGCGAAGGTGAAGGGAACTTCCCGACGGACGGTCGCTGCCCGTTGCTTGCAGTTTGAGTGAACTTGAGGCGACTTTGATTTTGGTCGCAGGCCAACGGCCAAGGGAAGAAATGTCTCCATCGGCCACTGTGCAGACGATGGCGAGTGGTTGCGGGGTCCTTGGATCCGAACGAGTCCGTTGGACCGCTGGTGCACGGTGGCGGGATTCAGCTATCGGCGATGATGTGAGGCGATCCCTGACGCGTGATTGCCGCGGGTTCGGCTATGGTTTAGTCTCTCAGAGCCAGACTTCAACACGGTATGATCTCGTACCTCGATGTGTTGAAGTCTGTTATTAAGTGATGGGTCCCGATTGGGGTTGGCCCTTGTTACATAATCTTCGCTTAGCTGCCCTGGTGCCGTTTTCGCTATGCGGCACCTCTGTCTCTTCAAAATTTGTTGAATGGCGCTTGAATGAGTGCAGGAGCTCATCCTTCAATGTGATGGGACATCAACGGGCCAAAACCCATCAATTTGACTCGTTAATAGCTTTGTCCCATGGCATCGGAAAAATATGGAAATATTTGCGCATACATTAAACATCTGTTCCTTTACGACGTGAGTATTCCCAAGATTTAAGAGCGGGGGCAAGGGCCTCAAAACGTGATTACGTAATAAGGCTCAACCCCAATCGGGACCCATCACTTAAAAACGGACTAGCTATGGTTCGGCCGCGCCGAATTCTATATATTCAAGCCAAGCACTGCGTCAAGTCTGGGCTCCTTGCGTCGCATGTCCTGATCCAGGAATAAGTGGTGTATTGCAGCATTCCCTTCTTGGTTCGATACTAGCAGTCAAATTCACCTAGCCTAAATTTCCAGCCTGTTTTGTTGATTCCGCTCCGAAAGATACAATCGAAATTGTAAATTGGCTGTTCGGCTCAAGAACATAATTGCCGGCGAGATCCTACCCTGACTGGAGGCACCTCAGATCCGGTCTGTAACCCGCAACCTATCGGACACACCGCTAAGATCAAAAGCCTGCCGGCTATTTTAACCACATTGAGCTGGGCGCGGCTCGCGTTGGAGACACACATGGCCATTCAGTCTATTTGAATCAAAGCGTGAGTGAACTGGAACCAGCAAGTCCCGCGGGATCCGAGGAACATATCAGCTAGGCTCGGGACGGACAGCTCCGAAACCTGGGTAGCATTGTGGAGGTATCCATCAAGCCGGCTGAGGAGGGACATATTCTGCGGCAAAGAAAATAGGTCCACTGAATATCCCACCAGTGTGACCTCAGCCGCGATTCTGTAAGCCCACACATTGAATCAGTCATTGATTGAACTACGAAAGCAGTTTGGCACCGGCGTATTGAGATCACGCATTCGGTCGTCCGACAAGATGGGCGCAGCCTCAGCCTCGTCGAGTGCAAACTGCGCGTATTTGCGCAGGGTCTGCCAGTTTCCTTGATGATGGATCGTCGGCAGATACCGGATGGCGCGGGCGAACTCCCGGACGCCGAGCGCCGCCATCTGGCGTGTCTAGGTCCGAAGAAGGTTTATACGTTCCTGCGTGTGCGCGGCGTTCCCGGTACTGGATAGCGCGCCGCGGTACTCCGGCTCGTGGTGCAGCGGGAGGACGATGGCCATGAAGCCGACGCCGATCCCCCCACGTGCACCGTCGGACGAGCCCGTCGAGCGGGAAAACCGTACGGTGGATCGGTGGAGAGAGGGCAGCGTCGCCCTGTTCCAACAGGCGCGAAAGGATGCCATGCATGATGGAGAGGGAACCGGATCAGCGCTACCTCCGGGACAGGACCGAGACGGGCATGGTCTGATTTGTGCATCTGAGATTTTAAACAAGCATAATGATGTTGAACGCGCCCCCAGTAAATATGAGCCATAATTGCCGCGTGAGGCATGTAATGTGGGACATGTCTGTGGAGCTTTCAAGCCGCAAATAATGGAAGAGAACGACGAAGACATACAAGGATTCATAGACCGCAAAAGATGGTGATACTGGACTTTCGAGAACTTGCTTCTAGGGATGCTAATAATGCCTCCGCCGAAGGCGGCTCAGGACCAGCAAGTAGGAGTTGGTCTCCTCGGGTACTGGAACGCATGTCAATTCTCGATACAGTAAGAGATGGGATTGAAATGTTCACATTAGGATAGGTTTTCTGTTGCTCGTCGCCCGGAGCGCTTCACCCATCTACGGGCTCATTCAAAACAAAGAAACCGGATTAAATAGAGAGAGGAACGAGGTGCCCGGCCCAGTTATCATCTGCATACGATGCGAGAGTCGAGCTGCGCCAGATTGGAATGAGAGCTTGCAGATGGGAAATAGATGCGCTGGCCCACGGCCGCGAAGCCCCGCATGAATCCACTGTAGACCAGAATCAAGTTGATGTAGCAAAAATGCGATCCTGGTCTTACTTTGGTCGAGTATATCCAGGAGGAAGCAGGAAGCAGCGTTTTCCGTGGAGACTTGGAGCATGACTCCTGAATCCTACGCCGCCTTCAGCGCCGTCGTACGTAACGCGCGGTGTACCCCTGTCCGTCTCGCGCCGCAACTCAGCACATCCAGTGATGGTCTAGAGGAGAAGAAGACCTCATCGGACAAGGATTCAGGGCGAAGGCCTTCACTCAGGATGACCTCGTCAAAGGAGACGGGAGAAGAGAGAGCGATGATACAGAGAGCGAGAGGCTTCGACAACCTACACCATGTTTTGAATCCCATCATAAGCGCCACGTCCATCCGGAGCACCGTAAGCGCCGTCTCGTAATATGGATCCGCCGAAAGCGCGGTGTGCTAGGACCCCTGATTTTCCCTTTGGAGGCTAGGTCCGGTGTCGGACAAAAAGATTGAGATTTGGGCCTCAAACCTAGGTCCTGAACGGACAAAAATTGACGATCGAGGGTCGAAATGCCAGGTACTGTTCGGACAAAAATTCGGGCAGATGAAGTTTTTTTTGACCAGGAGTGGGTAGAAAGCGGGTTTCTTTTCGCTGTGAATGGACCGCAGATGCGTCCAATGCGGTTAGAACAGCACGAAACGCGTGGGGAAGAAAATTTGACCGTTTTTAGGTGCGTGGGAGCCAAAAATTACCCTTTTGGAATTATTAGTCAGCAAAGGCTAGGCCCTGTCCGGACAAAAACCGCTCAAAGTCGGGGATAATGTGTCCGGACAAAAATTAGGAGATTTGGGATTTTCCGGACCTAGCCTTCAAAGGAAAAATCAGGGGTCCTGGTGTGCTCGCGCAGCGGCCGGACCGACACCGCCACGGTCTAGACCCCTTTTACCTGGCTCAAATTGTTTTCGGAATTTCCCCCTTGTTGGCCCAAAGTCCGGTACCATTCAAATCACCAGAGAAAGCCCCGTCGAATGAAAGTATCCTCATCACAATATCTCACGGATTGAACGACTTTGAAGCCTTTCTTTCCCCAAAGGACCGTCAGCCACCTATGTTTTTTTGTTGCACTTGTTTGCCCCGGGTCTTAGCCCTCTGCCTGGTCAAGTGGTAAGAGTAGAAATGCTCGCTGCGCTCGCAACCAACTGTATCTCTGGCCTCCTACGGTTACAGTACGGTTATAATAATCCTGTGAAGGTTATGATTAGGATAGACATACAATGGAACAAATGAGCTACAAGCTCAGGGGTGAGGTCTGTCAATGGGCACTCGTTAATTTGTTCGTGGGGCCATGGGCTCGTACATGAAGCTAGTAAAACCAATCCTGTGGCGCTCCTGGTGGTACCGCCGGGTCCCCGGCGTTGGAGGTGGGATTCTTGCGCGGCCGCCCACGCAAAAGCGAAGTGGTTTGACATCTACGTAGCGCGACCGTCTCAGCTGGAACCGTTTAATATGATGGTGAAGGAGCTGACACAATATTCTTCTCCGCATTGTGGGCAAGGTGCACCATGTGGCTGCGGGTGGCACAAAACACGCCGAGCCTAGGAGGAACAACCAACTGAGATAGTAGTATTAATAAGGGGAGCTACTAATACACGCACCTCACACGCATCACAGGCTTGAGGCTTTTTAGATTTAGTAGCGTGCATTCGTGTCTTAACTGTCGCGGTAGGAAGCAAGCCACGTTTTAATCTCTGACCGCACAGCCTGAGCGCCAATCATTCAACCCAATTGAATTATATGTACCATCTAAAGGAAAACGCACGGAAACTTCATGATCACGGTTCCCAACGCAGTTTGCCGGCATCCATTGCTACATATCATGACAGACACCCTCTAAACGGGTTGAACAACGTAAACTTGGCATCGCAACCAGTGGGATCAGAGTACGCGGGCCTTTGGTCGGAGGCTTCCGAAATTTGAACCACCGTTTGGAGTGTCGTCAAAGATTCAACAATCAAAATGAAGTCATGGGAAGATCAGCATACATGCATCCACACTCCTCATCCTTTTGTCTATGGCTCACCCCGAAAATTAAAACGTCAGTGAACCGGAACCCAACAGGTCCCCACTGGCCACGACCTCCATCCACCCCAAATCTGAGGCCATGAACATATCTCCCAGCATCGGGTCGAGCAACTCCGGGACCTGGGTCGCATTGCGAAGGTACTCATCAAGCCGGTTGAGGAGGGCCACATTCTGCGCCGCAGAAACGAGATCCGTCGAATAGCCCACCAGCACGACCTCTGCAGCGAGTCTGCACGCACAAAACGTGTCAGTTAATTATCGCGGAAACATGCTTACACTGACGTCTCAAGATCCCGGACTCGGTCGTGCGGGAGGACGGGCGCCGCCTCGGCCTCGTCGAGCGCAAATTGCGTGAATTCGCGCAGGAGCCTCCAGTTTACTTCCAAATGAATCGGCGGGAGATATCGGAGGGCGCGCGCGAATGCACCGACGCCGAGCGCCGCCATCTGGTGTGTCTGAGAGCGCAGGAGGCTCAGCCGCTCGTGCGTGTGCGGGGAATCGCCGAAGCTAGATAGCGAGCGGTATTCAAGCGAGCGGTATTCAAGCTCGCGGTGCAGCGACAGGACGAGGACTGCGAAGCTGACACCGATTCCCAACCCACACCTGCGTGCGATGTCGGACTGGGAAGGGATCTGAGTCATCGGTGTGGAGAGGGCGGTGTCGATGTGGTCCAACAGACGCGAAAGAATGGCATGCATGACGGTGAGAGAGCCGAGAAATTGAAGTACCGCTACCTCCGAGACAGGGCTGAGGCGGGCATGGTCTGATTCGCGTGGCTGAGCCTTTGCAAAATGAATAATGATGTCGAACGCACCTCCGGTGATGGTGTCCCATGATTGCCGTGCAAGGCATGTAATGTGAAATATGTCTGTGCGGCTGTCAGCTGCAAATCATGGACAAGTGGACAACATACAAGGATACATAGACTGGGCAAGCATGGTGATAGCGGATTTCCCCGAACGGGCTTCGAGGGACCCCAACACTGCTTCCGCTGAGGGCGGCTCAGGACCACCAAGTAAGAGTTGATCCCCTAGGGTGCTGTAAGTTCTAGTGATGTTTTGGCTTTGGCTTGGCCTGAAGGCCGCGGCTTTGGCCCGGCCTGGGGTGGCTTTGGCCCAGTGAAATCCCAGGCCGGGCCAAACCATTTGGCTTTGGCTTGACCCGGCTTGGCTTTGGCCTGGGCCCCGGCTTGCCAGTGAATTTTCAAACCACTCAAACCAAATCTAAAAAGTGTTCAAAAAGTGTTCCAATGAAGTCCCGTAACAGAAAGACACATTCCTGGGTGTTTCTGAGTGTACAAAGACTCGAGAACAGCAAATCAAAGCTTGAAAAATCACAACCAATTTCAGCAGTCGGAAGTTTAGAAGTTTGGGTCCAGATATGGTGGTTCCGTTGGATGTGGAGCATAATAATAGCCACTAGTAATGCAACTGATATTTTCTGGGCACTCTTGAGTCAGTGAATTTTGCTCGTATACCCAATGTAAAGGGTACTTCAGAAGCCACGGCTTTTTGGCTTGGCTTTGGCCTGTGCAATCATGAAGCCGGGCCAAAAGCCAACCCAGGCCAAAGTTTTGGCTTGGCTTTAGCTCTGGTACCAAAGCCAAAAAGCCGCGGCTTTTTGGCCTGAGGCCAAAGCCAAAACATCACTAGCTGTAACACACATTCATCGTCGATACACAGAGAGAAGGACCAGTGATGCTGACAATAGGATGGGTTTCCTGTTGATTGTCGCCCGGAGTGCTTCAGTCATCTGCGTGCGAATTCAGGAAGAAAAAAAACGATCGGACGCAGAGACGAACGAGGTACGCGGCCCAATGAACATTCATATATGATCCGGGAGTCGAATTTCGCCAGATGGGGGCAAGAGCTCGCAAATGGGAAATGGATGCACTGGCCCACGGCCTCGAACCGCCGGAGGAATCCACTGCGAACCGAATCGAATTGGTGCAGAAAAATTTCGATGATGAAAGTCTTACGCTCGTCGAGGATATCTAAGAGGGAGCAAGATGCCGCGTTTTTGTCGGAGGCTTGAATGATGACTCCGGCGTCCCATGCGGCCTTCCGCGCTGCCGCATGTAACGCGCGGTGTACTCTTGACAGCCTCGCACCGCAACTCAGCACATCTTGTCTAGAGGAAAAGAAGGCATCATCGGAGAAAGATTCAGGGCGAGGGCCTTGGCCTAGAACCAGGTCATGGAAGGAGACGAGCGATGCGAGCGCGACGATACACAGAGCTAGAGTTCGGGACTCCGGAGGCAGGAGATAGAGCCGGTACGAGACGGCGCGTACGTCGTTCTTGATGGATGTCCCAGTTTTTATTGGATTACTGACAAATTCGGGTAGCCGGTCAAAGCCTATAGTGGTAACAGGGCTACGCTTGACAAAAATGATTATTGAGATTGACATACACTGAAAGAGATGAGCAATGAGCTCAGGCGTGAGGTCCGGGCAGTCATTCCTCCAGGATTGCGGGGATCGTAGGTCTAGAGCCACAGATGAGGAGGAGGAGGGGTATGTTTTAGACTGCAGCTGTTGCGTCACTTCGTCTGCCACAACCAACTCCGGAGGCTTGGAGATTGGACTCTTGCGTGGTCTCCCGCGAGGGCCCGATGTGGTTATACATCTTTGCGGACGTGCTGTCTCAGATATCACCGGAAAACGACGGTAGTCATAAATTTACGGACGCAGTATCCTTTTCCGCACATCGTGGGCAGGGCGCGCTATTTGGCTGCGGATGGCACAAAACGCGACGAGCCTATTTACTACTGTCAGCATTCTTCAATTGTCAAGGGATGTGGATGATGCACGAACCCTGCACGCGCCACACGCTGGGGACTTTCTAGCTATGGTATCGTGCATGCAGCGGTCGACAATGGTCGTAAGTGGCAAGGCGCACAGCCCCGGATCACTCCGCAGTTCTTGGCGAAGTTCGGCAGGGTTCGGCTCGCCCTCGGAAGAAGCCGGCTGCCCCAGCACAGCGGTGATCAAAATATTTTACCCCGGGAAACCGGGCCTAGGTAGGTAGGTAGGTAGGTAGGTAGGTAGTATTACACGGCCGGTCCCGCTGAGGAACACCGGTTTCCAGGGATTATCTAATGTACAGGCGCCAATGTACATATTGCCCCTGGACTCCTTCATAACACCAAGAACGAGCTCATGGACACAAATGCTTCGATTTCGCCGTGGTAGATCCAAGGAACTACAAAGAAGCAATTAGCACAGAATGAGTGGAACCCTTAATTAAACAGATTAAGTCTCATTCAGTCGGAACACAGGAACGGCATAGAATATTTCGAGGACATCATGAGCATATTTCGCTACAAGTGCAATAGTGGGTCTGAAATAAACCATGGCTTTCAAGAACTCTGTTTCTGAGTTTGAAAGCATGGAGCATTGTAGTTCTGGGCATTTAGAGAAGAGTTGGTCCAGAAAAGAACGTCGCAAGTTCGCCAGGGACGTGCATTTGAGCAGTGCATGTTCCGGAGTCTCCACTTCTTTCTTACAGAATCTACACAGCCTATTCGCCCGAGGCACTGGTTGATATGCATGATCCACATAGCGCAGGATTTCAACGGCGAGTTGGTGAGTTGAG
>JARKIE010000734.1:0-26957 GCA_029378255.1 Mycena rosella
CTCTTCACGTACATCGCCTCTGTTTATCCGTAATGTAAGCACACTCCACCGATACGAGAAAATGCGACGCACGCCCAAAAGTCCCGAGCAGAATGCACGCAAACAGGAACCCGAGACCCAGCGCGATATACGTCAGCCCATACGACGTGCTCTCGAACCCGCGGATCTCGAGGTACACGACTGTGAACGCCTCGAAGAACCCGTACAATATCCCGTACAGGACGCTTAGGTATAGGGACACGAGCATCACCACCGGCTCTGCAACTCCCCCGTCAGCGGCTGCTCGACAACTCTGAATGAAGGCGTCGCATACCAGTGAAGAGATAAATAATCGGCCGAGCCAAGGCCGTTTTGAACACGCCCATAATTTCAGCGAATTTCAACGGAGGCGGGGCGTTTCCCGCTTTCGCGATCCGCCATTTAAGCAGCGTCGGCCCGTGCGTCTCCGGCACGCACGCCACGAGAATGCTCAGAACGGTGGAGAAGATCGCCATCACGCGGAAGTTCCAACTATGGGAAAAAAATTAGAACGAGGACTAAAACGACTAGTAAGATCCTCACTGGAACCCCGCATCGTGTTGGATGAACGACGAGGCCAGCGGCCCCAGTGCCGGACCACCAAAGGCCATCAGTGCGTCTAAAGTCCCGAAATAAAATGATTAATGACGGCGGCGGAAGGTGTTGGGAGAGACGCACACAAAAATCGAATACGGCCCGCGGTTGAGGGGGATGGTGTAGTCGCCTATCGACGCAGGCACATTGTTGATGGCCGTGGACCCAAAGAACCCCAAGAAGAAACGGAAAACGAGGAGGCCGGCGGTCGTTGGCGAAGGCTGCGCCGAAACTGAACGCTATATGCCAGGGATGAGGATGAGGGAAATGGATGTTGCAAGGAAACAACACACCGCTGTAAAAGAGGCCGCTAAAAATATATACGCGACGGCGGCCGTAAAGCTCAGACGCGGGCCCAAAAAGAAGCGGTCCGGCTGCAAAGCCAAGGCTGGAGAACGCGAAGTTAGGCTGGTTTTCTCTAATGCAGTGAGCCGCAAATCCTTACACAGTAAACGTCACACCCAAAATCGCGACTGAATAAACTGGGTCAATACACTGGGTAGCAACCCGGAAGACTAGTGCTGACCTTCCTCGGATATGTGATACCTCTGCATCAATGTAGGCAGGCTCGCCACCTATCGTATTAAAATTTGAAAAGGGCGCTGAGGGGAAGCATTTAAAATAAACGCACATAGGCGGTGGACGCGTATGTTAAAGTTAACACCCATGCACACAGCACAAAGTTGATTGTCTGTGCCCAAAAATTAGCCTATTGACGGGGATAAATGTCGGAGAAAACTCACCGCCTTGCGCGCCGTGCTCCAATTTCTCGGATCTGCCATTACCAAAGGATTAAGCAGGAGCCAGCGTCCCCCCGAAAAAAAAAACCCACTCTCAGGGTCGTCTGCAGCAAGCGTATGCGGGCCATGCCTTACTGGCCCATCCGTCTTCTCAGACTGCGAATCCAGTTTCGACTCCAGGCGAGCCTCCAAGTCGACATCGCCGCCCAAGTCGAGCGTCTCGGTACTTTCGGAAACTTTTGGGACTAGCTGCAGGCTCCGGTGCGGATTTCGTCGCGGTCATGATGGTCGTTCAAGTTGGCACTGACAGTGAGAGAATCAGGAGACTCTATTCATCTTTATATACCGCCGACAGAACGGGTGATGGTCAGCCCGAGCCTATGACCGAGCCATGTCCGAGGCGTGATTTTCACTCGAGGTCGCGGGCCGCTAAGTCAGCTTCTTTCCCCGGCGCAAAGTGGAAACGAGCGAAGCCGTGGCCCTGGGTAGTCTCTTATAAGCAGACTCTACAGCTCGATGCGTACCTCGCATCCTCAGGCCGATACCAGCATTGTTCTGGACCTCGCTCGCAAGTAAATGACTAGCTAACGATGCGTTTGCGGCTTGGTCAGTCCCGAAAGGTATAAGCATGAGCCCCACATTTGAGCCCTGGCCCGCTAGCCGAGGTGGCGGGATGACATCGAAACTTGAACATGATCGCATTGCATTTGCAACAGCCGCGCTCAGCTGTACGTAAGTCCGGCTATAGCCGGTCCGGATGTCCCTCCCTTTTTCTTTCTCAAAAGCTCCTACATACTTTCCTGCCAGAACTCTCTGAAAACTCAGATGAAACTTCCGCTCCAATTCCCTTGCAAAAAAGACACCTGCTTCATTTATTTTAACTCCTGGCGATCTTCCTCATTCATTCATTCATTCATTCCTCAGCATCTTTCGGGTGAGCACCACCTCCAGCTCGCGCACATTCCCAATCATGTCCTCCCACCCGCTCGGTTCGAGCGCTATGGGCCCCTGCGCTGTCGGGTCCGCATGGTAGAACGTCGCCAAGAGGTCCACATCGGGTGGATATCTCGAGCCGGGCATTGGGATCCAGCCCGTCCCCGGCGCGGTCTCGACGTAGTCCTCCGCTCGCGCAAATCGCGCGATGAACAGTTCCGCCGCTCGCTGCCCAGCGGATACGTCAACCCAATTCTATAACCGTTCGTTCCGAACTGTGCGTGCGTACTTTATACCCCATGGCCTTCAAGGACCCGCGCGAAAACGCGCGTCGTTGGCCCTGGCACGTTACGATGAGTTGAGGGAATGGACATTGGCGCGTTGAGAGGATGTAGGCGTTGAAGGCGTCCCGGAGAGGAGATAGATCCAGGATGGACGCTGGCTGAGTGATGTGGTTGTGGATTGTCGCTTTGGGTGCAGTCTCGTGGGCGCCGGGCTGGGATGGTCCGAGTCGTGGTTCGTATGGTTCCGCCATAGAGTATGCTGTGGACTGCGGGCTCCGCTGTAGCGTTTAAATAATGAGAACTGAATGCATCAACCCGGGGCATGTAGGAACAAGAAATGATTCCTAGACAAGAGACGGCAACTTATTATGTAAATAATGATCTACTCTCCTTCATGTCTCTTTCCTTCATCGCAAAGTCTTATCGTCCGTATCTTTTTTTCCTCCCCAAATGCTCTACGAAGCTCCCGTGTAGGCCTAGTCTGTGTCCTTTCTGTGCTCCATATTGGCTCTGGGCTAGCTGCAACCTACCTCCACGGCGTCAGCAGAACCGGTATCTCATTCATCTATAATTGGATACCTCTTTCTGGTACCTCAACATCGCACAGACATCGGCAAATTCATTCAGCTCATCTCCACGTTTATGGGCGGTGTCATAACCCTTGAACGGATGTACCACTTGTACGGCTGGTCGACTGTCATCGACGTACACTGACGCCTAGAAGGGTCCCCTACACGCGCCCGGGCCGCACTGATACGACTGTCTTTTCGCGCGTCCTGGCGCACTACTCTGCGCTCTTTACGTATGGGATCATAATCTGGCCTGTCTCTGGTACGCTCTACTTATGGTCCACAAACCAGCGGCTAACCCACTCTGCAGCGCTATACGCGTATCTCGTCGAGTCCCATATACTTATCGCTGCGACCGCTGCATGCCGCGCGGAGACGTTCATGCGCTGGGACTGCGTCCCGCTCGCCGCGAACCGCGTCCTTCCCTGGGCGGTTAGCGCCACGCGTGCGTCAGATTCGCCCTTTTTTTTTGCCACGCGCGCTGACGCCCCGCAGTCCTCTCCGCCGCGTACGTTATTCTGCGCGACTCCCTCGTGCGCCACGGCAAGGCGCCCGTCCCGATGCCGTCGCCCACCCCGCGCCCGTGGCTCTACTCGGACCGGGACGTCCCGGCATGGATGACGCCCCATGTGGCCGAGCTCTGGCTGCCGTCGGTGGAGGAGGGGATAGTGTCGGCAGAAGACAAGGCGGAGCTTGCTTACTCCGACTGAATCACCGTACCCGCCCTGCTTTCCGTCCCCCGTGTGCATACCCTCTCCTTCGTCCACTCTATTTGAATGACGCGCAAGGCCAAGTGCCCGTCAAGTCTCTATAATGCAGCGCACCATCTGATCCACAAATTCGCCTGTCGACGGCATATCATTAGGGCAGTGGCCGGTCCCTCACCTTTAAATCGTCGTCGTCGCAAGCTCTACATGCTCCCTGGAACTCGCCCGTCTCCTTTCTGGCCTCAGCTGGAAGGCTGGCGTAAGAGGCTGAGGCCGAACTCGACGATCTAAGAGCGATAAGGAGGACAATTACATAGGTCGTTGTGGTTGTGTCTCAAAGCATCCTAGTCAAATGCCGTCCAAGGATTCAACTCTATGTCGTAGTTCCTGCGGACACGTTAAGTCTCCTTAGGTAGCGGCCGCAGGGAAGCTCCAAATCCATGGTCAATAAATCTCTAATATATATATAGAAGCGCAAAATTACAACTCATCATGCGTAGTTTGTAACGGTACCTGCTCGCCCTCGGGCACGACAGGCGTCGGCGTCGGTATTACAGTCTCTTGCGCGTCAGCAGCAGTCGCCGACGTCTCCGCAGTGGCCGAGGTCTCCTCCGCCGCCTCCGCCTCCTTCTCCGCCGCCGTCGCCGTCGGCTCCGCCTCGCTCGTCGCCGTCGTCTTCTTCTTCACAGTCTTCGGCACCTTACGCTTCACCAACCGCGCCAGCGCCGTCTCCAGCACCTTCGCCCGCGCCTTCATCTCCTTCGTCTCAATCACCGGATCCTCGTTCATCTGCACCGCCTTCTGTTTCTCCACCCACTCGTTCAGCCACGTCTCGTGCTCCTTGAGCGTCTTCTCCAGCGCGCTCAGCTCCTCCGCGGTCCACTTCGACGGCAGGTCCGCCGCCGCCTCCGCGGTGAGGTTCGCCCGCGCCTCCTCAAGGAACAGCCGCGTGCTCCAGTTCCACATCTGGCTGCTGTTCAGCGCCGCGGGGAACGCCTCGATCTCCTGGTACCGGTGTACGATCGGCCGCTCGAGGGTCCTGCAAAACCCCATCAGTTCACAAGAAGACGGGGAATGAAAGAGGCTGCGCACTCTAACGCATTCCGCTTGTCGAGGAACTGCGACGTCTCGGCGACGTCGCCTTTATCGTGCAGCCACACGAACGACTCGTCCAGCTTGGCGGCGATCGCCTTGCGCTCCGCCTCCTGCGAACACTGCTTGAACGGTGTGTCGCGGTTCTCCTCGTCGAGCAGGTCCCGCATCCGGTACAGATACCCCTCGAACGAGTTGCGCGCCTCCTCCTTCCGTGCGACGGCAGCCTCGTCCAGGTCAATCGCGCGCAGCCTTGGAACAGGTGAGCACGGGTAGGCAAAAGATCGCGGACAGCGCACCTGCTCCGGGCGTTCTTCTTGTGCTCGACGGTCATGGGCGGTATGGAGGGGAACACCACGGTGGTATTGAGCGAAATGGTGTTATCCTTGGGCGTAGCCTTCTTCTTCTTCTCGTCCTTCTCCTTCTCCTTCTCCGGCGTGGAATTAGCGCTGCCGGAGGGCGCGGCCGACGCGGAGGACAAGCTCGCCAACAAGCTCGACGACTCCGCCTCTCGCGGGGGCGCGTTCTCGGGTGTCTCAACCTGAGCCTCCTCAGAGCTGCCACCGCCAAAGAAGCCCTTCAGCTTGCCTGATCATTTCGGTCAACATACGAAGAGCGAGAAGAATGTGATAGCATGCATACCCGCAATCGAGTCGTCCTTGATCTCTCCAAAGGCGACGGCGTTGGTGACCGAGACGAAGCCCGACTCGGACATCGTCAGGGTCGCCTTGATTACAGGGTCCGACGCGCCGAGGTCGGTCAGATTGGCAAGTGCCTCCGCCACGCCCGTGATCTCTACTTCTAAGAATCGCGTCGGGAACCCTCTACCAAAAGACATAAGAAACCAGCCAGAAAAGCAACGCGAAACAGACGCACGGCGCGACCGGAGTCTTGTAGTCGAAATTTAGGACGAAATCCTCTTTGCGCTTGAACGTGAGGGTCTTTTTCGTGCCGGCCTTGGATCCGGCGGGGAAGACGCCCGTCGTTATCGTCCTGGGCTTGGATGCGCTGGAGGATGCGGTAGCAAGATAGGACACCTGGATGTCGAAGACGTTAATGTCTGTGACCTTGATGTTCTTGGTTTTGAATTGCCGACTCAGGCCAGCGCCGTGGAGGGCCGCCCCCAGAACGGCGGCCTCGTCGGCGTTGACGTTAAGCGCGATTTTCTCGCTGGGGCGGGCGTTAGAAGCCTGAGTGAAACAGAGGAGTACACGTACTCTCCGACGGCAGCTCTAACTGCTGCCTGAATCATGGGCGTTCTCGTGCTGCCTCCGGTGAGAATGACGGAGGTGATGTTGTCCTGCGTCCGTCTCAGCTATTGTGGGACGAAAAACCAGGACGTGTTGACACACCAAAGTCAGGCCTGCATTTCGCAGCGCATCCTCTACCGGCTGCGCAAAACGATGCTTCAAATCCTCGCAGGCCGTCTCGAAGGACGCGCGCGAGATTTTGGTCTTGAAGTCAATGTCCCATGCGATGCTCTCTACCTGGATGTGTGTATGATCAGTGGGCAAAGCGCCGGACAACGCCAAGCAATACCTTACCGTTGCTGTAGCCTCGGTGTTGGCGCTCAAGATGGCTTTGATGCGGCCCGCCTCCTTCCATAGCTTCGCCATCCCGCGCTTATCCTCGCGGATGTCCTTCTTGTTCTTGGCATTGAAGGCCTCGACGAGGATCTCGCGCAGGCGGCGGTCGAGCTCGGTGCCGCCGGTCGCGAGATCGTACCCGACGCCGGCGACGGCGATCTGCGTCCCCGAGGTGGAGTTGGACGTGGAGAAGGAGACGACTGTAGCGCGGATGGACGACGCGCCGGCGTCGTAAACGATGTGGTACTCGGGGGTGGGGAACGTGCGGGTCATCGCGTAGTTGACCGCGACGGCCGTGCCGTCGTTGATTAGGGCGAGGGTGCGGAGGCCGGCGATCTCGATGGCGTCCACGACCGCGTCTCGCTGGAATTGCGAGAAGAACGGCGGGACGGTGACAATGACATCGCTGACTTTCTCGCCCGCAAGAGCCTCGGCGAGCTGCTTGACGTATGAAAACTGCATGCCCACAAGCTCTTCGACACTCCACTCGTTTCCGTCGGCCTGCTTGAACGCGACCGTGTTACGCGAGGTTTTCACGAGCTCGGCGGTAGAGATGGAGGTGTAATACGACACCATCTCGCTGTCAAACGGTGCGGCTTGAAGGTATTTTATTGAAGAGAAGGAGTCGGAAGGGAAACGAGAAGCCTGGTAAAGCTTTAGTGGATGATCTGCCATGAAGTCGCTAGCGAAACCTACGAGATTGAAGGCATCCGTTCCAAAGAGGCGGTCGGTCTTTTTCCATCCCACGGACGACTGTATTTTCCGTTTCGAATCCTTGTTGAGCAGAACGTCAAACGGGACGCCTGGGCTCATGACGGACGCCTTGATCCAGTCGGTGCCATAATCGATAGCGAGCACCGAGGCGAGAGCGGAGTGGGGTAAGAGGGTGAGGAAGGAAAGGGCGCTGGCGAGACGTAGTATATGCATGTCCCACAATTATCCGAGCATACGCGTTAAGAGGAGAACAGAAAAACTGCCACGACGATGGCCACGTTTACTTGATCGTCACGGTCACATGTTCTAATATTCAGGCGCGTCCGTACAAAAATTGGTCAGTGAAAAAAACTATCATTGCGATGCTCTTGAATTCAGCATTCAATATTCCCTAGGAGAAGGTTATTTCCTACTGTTGGCTTGGAATCGACCTCGCTGAGTTCTAGACGACCTCGCTGAGTTCTAGACGACCTCGCTGAATTCTGGACGACCTTCATACAGCACCATGGAGACGTACATTAACCAAGTGCTGATCTAGGTAGATACCCGGCCTTTAAAAGCCTCTGGAATTAATCTAGGAAAGCCCTACGGCGAGTCGCGACGCAAAGAGTTTCCTAATTGCGAGCGGCGCCCGTGCCGTGATTGTGATTGTGATGGCGCATGAAACTGCGAAATGCCATCATTTGTTGCAGCTTCGTTATAAGAGATTACTAGCATCAAATGGGGTGCCACTCTTGTCCTCACTATCATGCCTCCGCACAGGTTCCCAAAGAGCACTCCCATAGAGCTCGGAGTCCTCAGAGCTCTTCGTACGGCTTTGCGCGATCCGATGAACCCTGATTCGTGTTGTTCTCTGGCAATCCACGCCGGCACCACAATGCTCTCGAGGACAGAACCGGATTTAATGGCGAAAGATCCGCGCCAAAGCCAAATTCTCCGGGCAGTAATGTACTTCCTAACCTGTCCTAGGTCGGAGCAGGAGCGTAACGCTCTCAAAAAGAAGCTCAATACGTGCCACTGCAAGTTTGTCGACCCAGCGGTCGTATACATGCACATAGGCAACAACCCCACCTACGATGACCCCAACAAGGTGGTCCCGATAGACTTTGATACCCTCCTTGCGGCCCTCTGCTTAATCATCCAGGATGGATTGGGCACCCTCCCTGTAAGCAAGTTTCGGAGAGTCCAGAAAAACACGGTGCCAGACCAGCAGCCATGGCCGAACAGCGAGCAGGAAATTATGCCGAACGGCGCCACGGGAACCGTTCACAGCCTTCTGCACTGGGCTACCGATCCGTCCAGCGGACACGGCGCCTTCGGCGTGCTTGGGGCATTGGCGCGTTTTTGGGAGCCACTGGCGCGAGAAGTCTTCCGCACGCCGCTATCCTTTTCGCTCGCGACGGACCACCTCCAGTTCGCCGTCGACCATTTCGACGCGCGCGCAGGATACCCTGTCCTCGCGAAGACCTTCCTGCTGCCCCTCCTCGCCTGCGCAGATGGATTCTTCTTTACGATGTGGATACGGGACATGGATGCGACCCGCAAAGCCCTGCGGCCCATATTCCCCAAGATGGCGGACGTTACCATAAAAATTGCGCCGATTCTGCCCGCCGTCGAGCCGACCATGGGGCTCGGGCACGTCAAGGACTGGTTCGAGCGGATGAAGATCCTTGTTTGGGAAAGCAGGTTCACGATGGTGCCTTGCTCTGCGCCGGACGCGGATTTTAATATGTTCAACCGGCTACTCTACGTCCGCAATTTGAACCAGTGTATGCACCTCGAGTGCAAGAAAGCGCTCGGGATCAAGACCACGGTGTGCGTTCAATGCGGCATTGTGCGCTATTGCAGCACCGAGGTATGCGTTCCGACCTGCCTCTCACGTCGCCGTGTTATCACGTCGCGCCATCTCTGTTTTATTTAGTGTCAGCGCCCGGCGTGGCGCGCGCCGCACCTCCCGCACAAGCCCCTGTGCCAGGCAATCCACTCGCTGCGTGCAGTGCTAGAGCTAAAAGACATGGATGAATGGGACAGCTGGATGCTCCGCACGATCGACACCAAAGTAGCGTCCGGCCGACAGGCACGCCATTTCGGCGACCTGTGCGCCTCGAAGGAGGTGGACTTGGAGCTCACGAAGAAGATTGCTGAGGGGGTCTTCGCGTTGACGGAGGGTAAGCGCGCGCAGTTGGATGAGCTGGAGAAGCAGGTGGCGCAGCGCCAATGAAGGCCACACACCGTGCTGGTCTAAACAACAATTTGTTGAAGGGTCAACTACATAGCGGTGGGCTGGTTTTAATATATATTCATTTAATTCCGTGAAGCAATATCGGCGAATAAACCATCTTTCAAACCAAGTGACGCTATGCCAAACATCTTGGGCAATGCGAAAGGAATAAATACTGACCGAAGTGGTCGAGCGACGTCGGCACTGAGCCAGAAACTCGGTGCCGATCGATGGCCCGTCGGCGAAGTAAATGTAGAGCTTCCCAACTTCACATTGCTTCATACTTGGCGTCACTGCTAAGTGTCAGATGACAAGGAAGATTTCCCGTTCTGCGATGATAAAGCTCGCTGCAACATCCAAAAGAGATTCAAGAAAAATGGATAGCGATGTGTCTACGAGTTTAAACAGTCTTTGGGTCCTGACCCGGCCTTACCTACAATTACTCCGTTGCTCGGGCTACTGAGATTTTTTTAAACCACTGGTATCCGCCGCTTCTGGAACCAGGCCGGGCCCCGAACGCCTCCAGACCGTTACGGTGATGTGTGTATATAAGACCGCGTCGCCCGATAGCTTTCTTGCTTCTCGCATTCACCCTGTTCCTCACTACTGTTTCTAATTCATTATGGATTCCATCTTCAGCACCATTGGGCGCGGGTAGGTCTGGCTCGTTCTCTCTCTGCTCCGTCTCATGCTCTCGGTAGACTCAGTGTTGCAATTGGAATTATTGCAGGAATCCTGACATCGTTTCGGCCATTGTCACGGTCTGTGAAGTGCTCTTCTTTCCAGGATCAATGCCAACTGGTTTGCAGCGTTCAGTGAGTCGGAGCGAAGACTTCGATGCCATCATCGCGGATGTGTTCTTTTCCCACCGAATCCACCCCACCCCAGAGCTGTGGAAGACACGATAACCACCACATATTCGAACATTAGTGTCTCTGGCTGTACCTATATCCACAAATTATCCAGCTCCCTTGAGAAGAGTCCCAAGACCAGGTTGAACATTTCAACCGGAATTCTGGATGTGCTCGGGCTTAGTGAGATGTCGAGGCCGGCGGCCAGGCCAGGCTGTAATTTTAAACGTCACCAGTACCCCGCGTGATCAGAGAAGCAGAGGGAGGATATAAGGACGCCGCCTGGAATATCAGTCTCCACACGACTCCCAGTTCCCCAATACTCACTCCGTCGATCAGAAGTTTCAACATGGGCTCAATCTTCAGCGCCATTGGTCGTGGGTAAGCTCAAGGCTCGTCTTACCTCTCTGTTCGATCTCATGCCCATTAGCATCAATGCTATAATCTCAGCCATAGCAGGCGTTATAATGACAATCGTTTCCGCCATCGTTACCGTCCGTGCAGTTTCCTCGTGTTCGTGCTCGATGCTGACCGGTTCTCCGCAGGTTATCGTGACAATATTCGATGTCATCCTCGATATTTTATGCTGTCGCTGCTTGTAAGCCTCGTTATTTTTTGTCGAACGAACTTTCTCACCCCAGGACAGCGGCTCCAGAGCTGCCGGAAGTCGTAGAAGCCGCAGACGAGGAAGGGGGATGGGAACTACTGGGGCCTCCACCGCGATTTGAGGGATTAATTCTGCAAAATCTATGCACCTATGTACATTATGACGCTCACCTTGGACAGTGGGAGGTCCGAGGAAATCAAATTAGGTTCAACATTTTGATCTGCCATTCAACGGTCATGTGCGCACTACGCGAGAGGGAAACCGGCCCGCACCTCACTCATACTTTCCCATCTCGCGCCGCGGTGGGATAACATGGCTTTGAACTTCCCCCTTCGACAGAAATTCGCAGCGCAAGCCCGTGCCGCAGGAGGCTGGCTCACCCTTCCCAGGTTGGGCTCCGAGTCCATCTTAAGGATCCAGCGTCCCACTGAACAACATCCTGGCGTTTAGCACTGTTATCGCGCGCACGATTGCCTTGACCAAAGGCATATCGTGGATCCTGATCGATGCTGGTGAGTCGGACGATGAACCGACCGATTACGATGTATGTTGATCGCATGCTCAGAGCACGGCCTGATTTCTGGTGAGCGCCCGGCAGGTCCGAAATCCAACAAGGAAGGTATTTACGCGCAGTAAGACCAGCATTTCTACGACTTGACCAACACTGTCGCGTCGAGCGGAGCATCGCCGCTGATCCGCATACCCGCCGATGAGCCCTGGATGATCAAGGTATTGCACAATGCAAAAGACCGCCGTGTTATGCCAAATGATTTACCATCCTCACCATAGCGTGCGCTGGATGCTGGTGCGCATGGAATAATGGTCCCAATGGCCAACTCGGCGGTACGGCTGCACGACCCAAACTGACCTTCGCGGTTGACCATTGGCTTTAGGAAATTGTCCGGAAGGTGGTGGAAGCTGCAAAGTACCCACCGGTGGGTATTCGCGGATATGGTCCCATGTTCACGGTACGTCTCGGCTGAATTCATCGAATTCCGAACTTGATTTAGTGTTACCGCAGCACGCTGCCGGCGCGCTTAATGCGACGTACAAAGCCAGCGCGAATGATGCCATTATCGTCAGTGTGCAGATAGAGCACCCCGATGCCGTTGCGCAGATAGAAGAGATTGTCAAAGAAGGTATAGACGCTACATTCGTGAGTGCTTTCCTGTGCGGCGCGTTGAATGAGCTTGACTGTGTCATCTAGATCGGCCCGTACGACTTGGCTGTGTCGATGGGCGTGGAGGTCGGAGGCGTCGAGCACGAAGCCGCTATAGCGAAGATCCTTGAAGTTACCAGGAAGGCGGGGAAGATAGCAGGAATATTCTGTGAGTTTTTACGCGCGACCCGCAAGCAAACAATGACGAAGACGATCCAAGGTTTGACGGGAGAGCAAGCAGAGAAGCGCTTCGCACAGGGATTCCAAATGGTCAGCGTCACGACAGATATCGACACGCTCTTCGATGGTTTTGCTGCAGCCCTTGGTAAAGTTAGCTCGCTGTAAATCTGGGTCGGCGAAGAATATAAAGAAGCAAATTGCTCCAGTGGAAAATTAAATGTCCATCTTGGTAGTTTGAGAGGAATTAGTTCCAGTAAGGAGTCGGCGGAACACAGGCTAGCATAGGACGAAAGAAGGCAGACGAATAAAAGCGCACCGATGAAGGCAAAGAATATAATTTCGGCCCGGATGAAGCGTTAGCATGTCGTGGAGTTTGCAGCGTCCAGGCGCATACTACTTGGGGAGCAAGTTGAGTTCGGGATGATGTTGTGGGCTGGTTCAGGTTGGACCGTGACGATTGTGAATTGGCCCACGCCTCCCCCCACTATGACATTTCCTAAAAGGGAAATTTGCGTAGGCTTTGGCTGGGACACGGCCGCAACTAGATCTCCTGAGAGCGGACACCCATCACAGCTCTTTGTCCTAGTGGTTATAATGTCACTTCTTGGCTGATGTAATTTATTATCAATGAGTGTTGGTTCGAACCCTACTTATGCCTCTATTTATTTTCGCGAGGATTTCTGCGGTTACGTTTTCTTTTATGGGTTCGTTAAGATTTCCCCCCCCCCCCACCCACCCTCACGGCGAGCGAAAGCTCCACGCAGCGGGCCCTGGGGCCAGTGGAAGGAGGGAATCCGCGGGAGTCTCCCCACGTCACAATATCTCTCATATTTGGGGTTAAAAACAATGATTCATTTACAAGCTCCGCAGTGAGCGCAAGCCCCATGCAGTGGGCCCTTCAGCGAGCAGAAGGGGGGTTCGCAGGGGTCTCCCCCGGATAAAATGTTCCACTAAGTACCCTTTAAGGCTTTAACGATGGGAAACTGCTGTGAAAATGATGCTGCACTACTGAGATAATATTCTAGGGCATGAAATATATTATAGCTATAAAATCATAAGTAGGGTGACATATATGGCCCAAGAAACAGGAGATAACACATTTTAAAAGAAAATACATAGGCGGGACTCGAACCCGAGGCAGCCCTCATTACGTCAGACAAATCACGTGGTGTCATAGTGGGGGGAGGCGAAGGGGCTTTACGATTGTGGCAGTGTCGGATTCACGAGGCTCAGAGGAGTGATAGATTTTGCAAATAGATTGTGGAATGGCTGGGCGTCGAACAAGTATTCCGTGCTAGTACTCCGCCCGTGTTCCGGCTTCATTTGGGGAGCACGCTCATCAGCCTGTTCCTTGAGAGTTTTCTGCAGAGTCGTGATTGCAAAGACGTTTTTTTGCCGAACACAGCCACCTTCGGTGAAGCCTCATTCGACAAAATAATATATCCATGGTCTGCCCAATATGCGTGCCCGATATACATAACATGCGTACAATTACCCAATTGCAAGACAGAGTCGTCCAAATCCATCTATTCAATTATTGTTAGCGAAGAGCGCGCCTATCGTCGCGACGCCCGTAATGATATTGGTCGGGTCGAGCCCAGCGACCAGCGTGCTCGGATCGAACCCCGAACCTGTGAAAGAGTTCGTGAGCGTGCTGGGGTCAAACCCGGACGCCATGCCGCTGGGATCGAACTGCGCCGCGAACGGCGACGAAGGGGCGGCGCCCTGCTGCTGCTGCTGGTATGTGTTCCACAGCTTGCCCAGCCCCTGCGCGGCGTGCAGCCCCATGGAGGCGGCGCTCGGCGAGGGCGAGGCAGGCGATGGCGACTGCCCCTCGCTCGCCGCGTATGACGGCAGGGCTGAAGATGCGATGCCACCGAGCTGCGGCGGCACGTAGGCTCCTACGCGCGCGGCGGTGACTGGCCGCAGGCTTTTGCTGACGGTCGTGACGTCGACGCTCCAGTCGTTCGGGATGTTCCACGAAGCCGATCCGTCGCCGTACGCCACGTACCACTGTCCGGCCGCGTGCGGGTTTAGCGCGATGTACTGTGGTGGGTGAGCGAATGCAAACGATGAGGTGGAGGGAACCGACCGAGATCCCCTTTCGCCGTGCGTTGTCCGCGGCGTTCCGGATTATCGCGTCCACCGCGGGGTAGTGCGTCGCTACGTCGAAGGTGACGTTACCGTCTCCGTAGAGCACCACGAACGCGCCGTGCACGCCCAGTGCGACGTTCGTCGGGAAGCCCTTCTTCAGGCGTGCGATGATGTCCGATTCCAGCACGGGTGGGAGATGCTGCCAGCTAAATCCGGACGACGAGATAGTGAAGTAGCTTGCATTGGGCCCGTACACCGTCCGTGTGGTGTGCTCCCCGGCCTGCGCGATGTTACGCATGAATTCCGCAAGTTTGGAATATCGTGGGCCAAGGAAGAGTTCTGCGGTGTGTTTAAGACTCGAGACAAATATCAAGAAAAAAAAAAGGCACGTACCCTCATAATAATCCTCCCCCTTAACCGTCTTCCAGGACATGGAAAACATCCTAGGCTCGAGCGGGAAAGCGACATCGTACGGAAACTTGTTCGCCTGGGGGTGATTTGGGTCCTCCAGTATGAGTCGTAGGGGTTCTGGGAGTGTGTTGTTGTCGCTCCTAAGACCAAATGAGAACCCAGATGACGCCAGGAAGATCGGTGGTCACTCACCATGCCCAGATAGTATCAGACTTGCAGAAAAATGCACCGTTCGGGCCAAAGGAAAACTGGCAGTCCATGGGTGGGGACGGACGCAAATGTAAGAGGGTAAGGGGGAGCCGTGTATAGCATTGTTCCAGGCTTGGCCTCGTGCGGTCGTTGACAGGATAAATGAAATATTTCAAGGGATGATAACGATCTATAACGATCAGCTGCTACCGCGCCTAACGCCCAAGCAGGCGCTTGTTCGGCGAAAGTAGTTGAACAAGGACGCATTGAACAACATACGAGGGCGGAACTTGGACTCGAAGCGACTCGCACTCAGAAGTTAGCCTTGAGCGCACTCGCGTACGCGCTTCCAGGGCCGCGGATCGAAAGGTCCTGGCTTGAGAGCCGTTGACCACGCAACGTGCCTTAGAAGGTGGCGCAATGCAGCCGCGACGCCGGGCTGCAGATTGCCGAGTGAAATGTCAATGTGGCAGTGTTGATGGAGATCGGGTATTTAGTTTCGATTGATTTGACAAACAAACCGCCTCGTTCTTCTCTTCTTCTTCCATTTGTCCTAGGCCTGTCCATCAGTCGGTTCAAATGGAGTTCGCATTAAATAAAAACGAGACTCTACCACTGACTCTCACTTGGGCAAGAAGCGTTGCGACGTTTGGACTGTAAGAATTCGTCGGAGCAACTCAGGCCACCCCAAGGCCACCCGAATACTTACACTGGCGATATCAAGATTGAAGCTGCTGTTATCTCCGAAATTGAATATTAACCGCATGGTCAGGCACCTCATTTTAATTAACTAGCTGTCAAAATCTCAAACACTGCCGTGATGCGACGTGGCGAAAGCAAACTTGAGAGACTTCCACAAACCCACCATGCACTGCCAATTTTCTTTCGGTCCCAACAACGCGTTTTTCTTCCAGGTCGACTCCCAATGGGCGTGGTATGTAATGCCGCGCCGTCCAGAATCGTTGTTCACCGATGAAATAGGAGCGATGGCAACACGCTCCCACAATCCCTACGACTCGTTCTGGAGAATCCCGCACAACCGGACTACAACAAGTTTCCGTATGACGTTGCATTGGCGATGGAACCCGGCGTGTATGGTATGTGCTGGCGGACCAAGAACGATGAGGATTACTACGAAGGTCCCTATCCCATTATTCACGTTGGCGCCCTCCGCTAAACGCCGCCCAGGTGACTTTCTAGGCCCGCACTACGCGAAACTCGAACCCTTCATGGGGGCATGTCCGCGCACACGGTCTTCGGCCCGTACCACAGCTACTTCTCGACGTCCAAGTCCGGCCTGAGCTGGCAGAACCTCCCCCCCGCGCTCGAGACGGATATCATGGGCCGTATAAAGCTCGGGCGCCCCGAGACCGTCGCGCTCGGGATGCGCGGCGCGTACATCGTGCTGTATGACGACAGAACGCTCTCGTACAATCTGCAGGGGCTCTACCCCGCCCTCCGGCCGCTCATGGATAGCGCGGAGCGCACCAAGCGCAACTCCATCGTGTACGTCGCGCTGAGTCCGTACACCGAACACCATTTTTTCGTTGCTTTTGGAAACGGCACAGCCCAGTGGAGCCTCCCGGCGGAGATGGAGGCCGACGTGCGAACTGTGTGCGCTGGGCTGCGCCCCCTCCCCTCGGCCGCCCCGGGCCAGCCCAATACGATGCTCGGAGCTGTGCTCAATTTCCAGCGCGCGCAGACGGTTGGGTATGCGCTGACTAGTTTGACGCGCTGAATAGTTTGTTCAGGCCAACCTGGTAATCCTCGAGCCGGATTTTGTACGCGCACCGACACTTCAAACAGACATATACTATCTTTGAACAGTTGAATTTAAGTACTGAACTGTCATTTTTCCTCGCTGGGTCTTGGAAGATCGATCGTGGTTCAAATCAGGGAAGTGTTCTGTGATTGGTCGGCTAAGTTCAGGTTCAAATGAGTTTCGGCGTACCTACCCAAACTAAGCTGCATCCTTCCTACCGAATCTATGCGATGTTGCCGGCAGTGTGGCAGTTCAATGCTACTTACCCTACCCCGTAAATCCTGATGTCGCGAGGTCCTTCCACATGAACCTCTGCTATTTCCACGCCTTCCAAACCCGCAGTACTGCAGCTTCTGAGTGCTGGACTCGCTGCTCGCGGTGACCGTCCCTGACTAGAGATGTTGGCTGAAATTGCTTTTATCCGTTATTGGTGGGGCGCAGACGCCACCTCCCTCCGTGCGCCAAAATTTGCTAGCCACGACGCTAGCTCGATTTGAACTATAAATAAAGACAAGGGACCCAAGATAAAACTATACACAGTGAACAAGTAAACAGCAGTTTAGAAGAGGAAAAACGACAGTAGGCTAAAGAGCGGCAATAGTTAAATAAATCCAGATGTCCAGACTCCATTATACGTCAGAGGAGTATTCGGTGGTCTGTTCGATTGAGATGACTTTGCTGCGGTCCAACTTCTGTGCGAATAATAGCGCGTGAGTCTCGGTTTGCAAAGAAAGAAAGCCACGTACTTCGAACGAAGCGTGGGGAACAGCGGAGAACTTGAGCTTATTGGTATTGGAGGAGTTATTGTAAGTACCGCTCTTGCTGCTCGACATGCCATAGCTGTGCTCGGTGGTCTTCAAGCTGGCACGGCCGTTCAACCTAATTTTTTTAGTTAGGAAAACGAAGACGCAAGGCTATTATTTCATCGCTTACATAGCGACTGGAGTGGAGGGATTTCATGTCAGAATTTCCGAGCGATGGCAGTTAGGAATCAATCACGCACAGAAAGTGTTGGCGTATATCCTGGTGACATTCACATGTAAAGCAAGCTGAAAATTTTCCGCAAATGAGTCGGGGATTAGCTAGGTCAAAGTTTTGGTTGTACCCATGCAAATTTGGTGGAGGTGGTGAAGAAGATGACTAAAAACGTTATTTGAATGAGGGTCACGAGGATTCCACGCTGCAAAATGTAGCCAATCAAGCGCTTGAGTATGTTATTTGTCCTGGGTGCAACGGTTGGAATCTCATTTAAAATGAAACGGAGGAATAGACGCACTTCGTAAATCCAGAACTATTGTGTGCTGCCTGAATATAGAAGCATAGTGCGCCAGTTGCAATAAGGTCTGCAACAGCAGCAGAGCCTTTGGCAATGCCAACAAATACCTAGAACCAAATCGGACCATTTCCCAGGAAGACGAAAGCGGAGACGAACAGAAAATTGGTAGCTTCTGTTGGTCAGAATATTCTGACTCTGGCTGAACATGGTAACCACGCAGCCTAGAATGCGTCAGACTGGATTTGAATAGCTCGAATGGAACGACAAACCAATAGCTCCCGCTGAGCAAGCGTATAGTTAGTTCCAACATGGAGCGGAGAAAGGACGGAAGGAGTACCGAAGGATACCGTTCCAAAGAACGTCTTTAGGTTTTGCATTAGTTTGGATCTGAGGGTGAGGTGTTTCATGAACACGAACCACAAGTCCAGGCATCAAATATTTGGTGAATCCACGGGGAATGACTGGAGAGGTTGAGCGTCATATGATAGTCCAAGGTCAGAGTGAAGAGAACCAATACCAGTGAATATTTGGTACGCGAAGAACAGGTGTGAGCTAGGAGAGTTTCAGTAAATTGTCGAGATGAAGGAAATCATACAGACACGTAGACAATAAAAACGGACATGCAGCACTCTGCGGACAAGGACCTAGAAAAACAATAGGCAGACGAAAAAAAAACCATTTTGGATTGACACACGGATTCAGGTTGCCGAGAGGGAACATAGAACCAAATTTGGGGACCTGATCGAGTTAGACATCACTGGTGAAATAAGTTATAGGCACCTACCATGTAGGAATACACGCCCTGGGCAATTAGCCCGGTTGAAACACAATCAAACACGTTAGAAGTCAAATTAAGCTCGAGCTTAATACTTGCTAAATAATATTAGGCCACATCATGCCCGCTGCCTGAATTTGATTGTCAACGAAACTTCGATTGGACGGACGGTCGATACTCACGATGATTTGAATGAACGGTCTATCCTTGCTCGGGAAGTAAATGTAAGCCTGTACGGCGACGGTGAGCCGTGTCGGAAGAACAAAGGAAGAGAGAGACTGACCTGCATGATTGTGATGCCAGACAAACTTTAGAAATTATAAGAGCGGTAGAATTATAAAATGAACTCGGCCTACACCAAAGATACGACGGTGCCTAGAAAGCCATTAAAATATAGAGCTATCTACCGGCGGCAAAAACACATACCCAAGAACAAAGGCGCAAAGACCTCGGACATGTCATAACCATGCCAGTTTGCAGATGGCGCAACAACCGGGGTGGACATGATGACCTGAGTGGGCTCGGACCAGAGGGAAAAAACTGGGTGCCTAAAGGTAGGACCTCATTGTATTCGAGATCGAATCCCAGTATATGTACTGGATTGTAATTGATATCTGATCTCCAGGTCGTTCCATGTGGCGAAAAGTCGTTCAGGCGGCAGCAGCAATCATACGAACGCACGAAAGATCGACACTGTATCAAGGAGTATAAATGGATGCAGTGCAGCCCGTCTTCAGGCACGAGTCGAGCAAGGTCGAGCACCGCGGAAAGAGCCCGGATAGGATAGGATAACGCCAGGTCCCGAATCGGAACCCGGATCACAAACGGAATCCGACGGAAGCAAACTGGTATCAATTACCGGTTCGAATCTAGGATCACATCGGACCATCATGATGAACCGGAACGCGGCGAACTTGAAGGACGTTGAGAAAGGTTGAGAGCCGCTTTCTTAGTTCTGGTCCATCCTCAGGTAATATATCATCAGCCTCACAAAACACAATGAAATGCTCACCAAAAGTCAATGCATTTCCCGCCGTGGAAGCCTTGAACGGGTCTGAAGGACGTTTGATGGAGTGCCGAGGCTGCCGAGAATAATGCCTGAATTCGGATAGGGGCCTGAGGCGGAAACTGAGCGAGTCGACGGGCCCGAGTGACGTGTCTACGGGCTGCCTTTGGCGGGTATCATGGGCCCTGCACGGACTCCCTGGATAGAGTACAATGATTACGCGCTTGCGGGGGCGGACAAGGGGCCTACACGCCACAGCGCGTCGCGCTCGACATGTCCGGGGCCATGCCGAGTCGGAGGCCAAGGTGACACTGACGCACGAGTGGCAAGTGGCACGAACTCGCGTAACTTGGGGTCAAATCGGCCCACGAGGTATCGAGAAAGGAGGGAGACGTAAGCGGAGGTCTTGAAACTTCAGTGGAAGGAGTGTCGAAGGGATTTGAAGGGGGTGTGGGAGGTGACATGGTGGTGGGAGGAAAGAAAGTGGGAGGGTGTCGGAGAATGAAAAAGACATCACAGACCGAGAGGCTGCCGAAACTCATCTTCTGATGCTTAGTCACGACTCGTGATCGGCTTCGGACGGGCCGATCAAATACCGATTGCCTTTTGCGGAGTTTGTTTCCTGCCACTAAAAGTGGGAGTCACCAGATGCGTCTCCCACCCTTACACTTTGCGTCCCCTCTGCGACCAAGAGCCCCGCATATCACCTTTCAATTCCGCAGAATGGCCAGCGCCCAAGCATCCGTCGTCTGTGCCATCCTGGAACTCGCCATTCCATCGACTGACCCGTCTCAATAGTTTGGGCTCAAGGACTTCTCTCTTATCAAGACCCAGGCGTTCATCGATGGCAAATGGGTCGACGCGAAGAGTGGGCAGACCATTACTGTGATCAGTGCGCGCGGCGTTGGCTCGGGAA
This sequence comes from Mycena rosella, assembly GCA_029378255.1. Taxonomy (NCBI): domain Eukaryota; kingdom Fungi; phylum Basidiomycota; class Agaricomycetes; order Agaricales; family Mycenaceae; genus Mycena; species Mycena rosella. The sequence continues at coordinate 20,685 of JARKIE010000734.1, forward strand.
GTACTCGCGCTGATATGTGGTGTAGATCCCGCGACTCAGGAGGAGCTGGGGACCGTCCCCGAGATGGGGCTCGCCGAGACGAAAGAGGCCATCGATGCCGCTGCGAAGGCATTGCCGGCCTGGAGCAAGACCACCGCCAAGGTACGCAGGCATCGCGAGAAAATACGCCACTACCTGACCTCACGTTAAAGCACCGGCACGATATTCTCATGAAGATGTTTGCGCTCATGCAAGAGCACCATGACGATCTTGGGAGACTTATTGTTTGTGGTTCTACGCCCTTGCTTTCCAGCGTCCGCTCAGCCGCTGTGTAGACGCTCGAGAACGGCAAGACCCTTGCGGAAGGAAAGGTGCGCATCGAATTCTATTCTATTCGGGCCGCATCTAACATTAAACAGGGCGAGAACGCGTATAGCGCATCGTTCCTCGAGGTGCGCCATACATGTCCCGCTAATGCGAGTTGACCCTTGACTTTCCCGTTTAGTGGTTTGGTACGCGAGCCGTCGGTCCCCCTCCTCAGTGCTGACCCGTACATGCAGCCGAAGAAGCTGTCCGCACATACGGAGGTGCGCCCCGGCCCCGCGTTCCGAGCACTCTCTAACGGCGCACAGAACATATCCCCTCCCCGTTCCCGAACGTGCGCAACGTGACGATCAAGCAGCCAATTGGTGAGCCCGTCGCCTGATTCTGCCCACCCCCGGCCCTCATCCTTCCTAGGTGTTGTGTAAGTCTTACGTGCTTCGCGGTCCCCGCCCCTCATGTAGCATATTAGCTCGATCATGACGCCGTGGAACTTCCCGTCGGCCATGATAACGCGCAAGCTCGGTGCTGCGCTCGCCGCGGGCTGCACGGCCGTCGTCAAGCCGCCACCGGAGACGCCGTTCTCGTGCCTTGCGCTCGTCGAGGTAACCTCCCCCGTTCCTTCCACGTCCATGCCGCTTAGATGTCCCAGCTCGCGCGCCGCGCAGGCGTCCCCGACGGCGTCATCAACGTCGTCACCACGTTCAAAAACGTCAGCGAGGTCGGGAAGGAGATGTGCGAGAGCAAAATCGTGAAGAAAGTGTCCTTCACCGGGTCTACCCCCGTCGCCAAGCTGCTCGCAGGCATGGCGGCCTCGACCCTCAAAAAGTGGGTGTTTGCTTCTCGCCTGTCCGCACATGACTGATTGTAAGCAGAGTGTCTCTTGAGCCGGCGGCAACGCGCCTTTCATCGTCTTCGATGACGCCGACATCGACGAGGCGGTCGCAGGTACACGCTCTTCGCTCCGTGGTCGAGGGCACGTCTGACCCGATACCCAGCTGCCATCATCTGCAAGTTCCGCAGCACCGGACAGACCTGCGTCTGCGCCAACCGCATCTACGTGCAGTCCTCCGTGTACGCCGAGTTCGCCTCGCGCCTTGCGGAAAAGGTGGCCACATTCAAAGTCGGCAACGGCCTCGACGAGTCCACGTACGCCCCTTTCCGTCCGTGAGCAGAACACGACGCTGACTCCCCCAGGACGCACGGGCCGCTCATCCACGAGCGCGCGCTGGAGAAGGTGCAGGCGCACGTCGATGACGCCGTGGCGCTCGGCGCGCAGGTGCTCGTCGGCGGCACGGCCATCCCCGGCACGTCGTTCTTCCACCCCACGGTGCTGTGCGACGTCCCCGCCGGCGCGCGCGTGAACAGCGAGGAGACGTTCGGCCCGCTCGCGGCGCTGATCAAGTTCGAGACGGAGGACGAGGTTATCAAGCTCGCGAACAGCACGGACGTCGGGCTCGCGGGTACTTTTCTCGCGCGACGTCGGGCGCGTGTGGCGCGTTGCGGAGAAGCTCGAGGTTGGGAGTGAGTTTTTCCCCTGTTTTTTTTATGAGGTGTTTGGGAGGGGCGCTGATGAGCCCGTTTGTAGTGGTTGGGTGCAATACGGGCTCATAAGCCAGGCGGTTATTGGATTCGGGGGAATCAAGGTTAGTGCTCTTGCGCTCGAGCTGTGTGCCCGGCTGACCCCGCTGAAGGAATCGGGCCTCGGCCGCGAGGGCGGACACGGGATTGAGGAGTACATGAACACTAAGGTACGTGGACACTCAGCTACAACGACGTTAGACTCATGAAACCCACGATAGCTGATCGTCTTCGGGGGGCTGAATTGAGAGCTAACCTAAGCCTTGCAAAACCTGAAAGTATGGACCTTGTATCACACTCTGTATCTATCAAGTCAACGCCGAATATATACGCGGATTTTATCGGCGTGGATGACTGTCTTTGCAGGTGAGGTCCGTCTTTGATGCCTCTTCGCTCTCCTCGCGCGTTCGGATCATGACGCCGTGATGTTATTTAACACGCTGATTGACAAACACCCGCCGCGGCATCTACCGAGAGCAGCTTCGTTCGCGATTCATTATTCCTCATTTCTGCGTTCACTGCTTGTTCTCGACTCTATGAACCTCCCGCAAACCGCCCAGCCCAGATGGCGCCAACCCTACTAACGCTTGATAGGTACCGAGCTCCTAGGCGGCCCCGCACTAAGTTGCGCCTATCACTTGTTGATCTGCTGATACAGCCCGGACTGCCCGGACAAACTCAGTGGGGTACAAAGACGTCAGTTCAACGCTAAAAGCACTTGGTAGCCTCCGACAACCTTGGCCGCAACCACCATGTACACTGTGATTCCGTGGACGCTTCTATTGTTGAGCCGACAAGCCCATGCACCGCCAGCATCTACGCAGCGACTCGCATTCCTGGGGTGGCGTCGTTTACCCCCGGGACGAGGGGTATGCAAACGCGAGCCGCGTTGTGAGTTCCATTTGCCTTGCTGTTATTCACTCAGTCCGCATCTATGTATTTCAGTCAATCTGCGGTTCAGCTGGAGCCTGTGGCTGTCGTGTACCCAACAACAGCGCTCGAGCTCGCGGAAATCGTGAAAATCGGCAGTGCCACAAGCTACGCGTCACCGCGCGCACGGCGGAGTGCGTGGACTCTCTTGAGCCCGTTCAAGTTCATGCAGTTGATTCAGCATAGCTACATTGCGAACGGATCGGTGGGAAAATGGACGCTGGTATCGACATGGCTAAGTTCACCAACATTACCGTTGATCCCGCGACTAGGACGGCGGTCATCGGACGGGGACAGGCTAGGAGACATCGCGCTGGCCTTGAATGAGTACGGCTTTGCGATGCCTCAGGAAGTTGCCCGTATGTCGCATGTCGGCATTGGTGGCCACGCGTGTATGTGGCTCAAGGTTTTGGTCAAGATATCGTTACTAACTCGGATTGAATAAAGCTTACGGCGGCTTCGTTTCTCGTCAAAATGTGGGCATGACACTCGACAATATTGGTGTCCTCGGTTCGTTTTCATTCAGTGATGGGGACATCTCGTTTTATCCCCTCGTAGATGTGTACTCTCAAACGGAACCATTGCCAAGGCTCGAAACCGTTAACCCCGATCTTTTTTGGGTGTGTCGATTCCTGCAACATTCCAATTGTGTTACAATTTACCAATAGGCTATGCGCGGCGCAGGGCCGTCCTTCAGAATAACCACCGCATTCAAATTTCTGTCTACCCTGCGCCGGAGTCCGTGATAATCTTCCAGTACAATTGGCACCTTGACGTTGCATCGGCCGCAACGCCCTTGGCGCCTTTCAAGAGTTTGTCCAGGAGCCCGGCCTCCCGCTGAATTCGGAGCCGATTTCTGCTGACACGTGGCGCGTCGAGGGGAACGTTCGTTTGTGCTTACGGGCGGGTGGCACGGCGACCCCAAGCCTGTTGAACGCCACGGTCCCGCCTTCCTCGCAACGATGCCGCCCTTGAACGCCTCACCCTCACGGGAGGAATTGGATCGACAGTGTATCTTCCTCGGAGGAGGCCGCTGAACACGAGCACCGCGCCAGACCACACGGACTCGTTCTACGCCAAGTCGCTCATGACGCCCGAGGCGTCGCCGATGTCGAGCAGCGCGCACGTCGTTCGTGAACAGTCTCGCCTACGACGGCTTCGCCTCCCAACACCGTACGCTTTCAACATACGTGGAATTACGGGCTTGTCTGATGCATCGCAGAGCTGGTTCATCCAGGTGAACTTTACGGCGGATCAAACTCGAAAATCAACTCGGTCCCCCTCGACGAAACGGCCTTCGCGCACCGCAGCGCGATGTTCACCATCCAGTTCTACGCATCGTCGTTCAACAACGCCCCCCCGTATCCTGATTTCGGGTTCACTTTCTTGGACAGTGAGTTCCCTTACGCCCATTCAGCTACATCCTTGCTCATTTCTGCGGCAGACCTGGTGGACGGGATAACCTCGAACAGCCCGGCAGACTGGGACTACGGGCATGTTCTTGTCGTTTTCCTTCACATCCACGTACTCAGTGATTGCCTTCAGCGCGTACCCGAATTACATGGAGGACAAGTTGGTCGATTGTAAGTCTTCTTCGCCCTTCAAACTCAACCTTTGCTCCGAAATTGACGATTTTGATCAGACAAGCAACGCTACTATGGAACGCACTACCCGCGTTTACTCGCGCTCAAAAAGGTTCTCGACCCAACGGACGTGTTCGATTTCCCAGTGGGTATCAACGATTAAAAGGGACGCTGTATGCAAAATAAACATTAATCAACTAATATGTATGTGACTCCGATCTTGTTCGACCGATAAACAACGGTTGGCCGTCTGGTTCAAGTCTGGTTCTAGCTCACCTGTTACCAGTGCGCTCGAACGAACTACTCGCTGACTCAGTAGACTGGGTCGTGTCTGTAATTTCAAACTCGGTCGCGGCGGCAGTTGCTGAGCGCGCTGAACACGCCCAAGCCGAGTCCGCTCGCCTTCGCATCTCTCCTCATCTCTCCGTTGTCATTTACGTCTATCAGTTCAACTCAGTTGCAAGTGGACGGGTTGCCCCCTTCCCCGAAATTGTTTCAATGGACACACAGCGCTACGACTCGCACTACCCGCGCTTGCTTGCGCTCAAAAAGGAACGCGACGACGGTCATGTTTAATTTCCCAGTGGTGTGACGACGTATAAAAATACTATCACGTATCGATTAGATGTATCGTTAATCACGATACGTGAGTTGAGTGGGTCCAAAGTCGAAATGAGTCCTTTGCAGTGCTCAACCAGTTTCGTTCCGAAGAATCAAGAACACCCAAGTCTTTTGGGAGTGGGTTCGGTTTCTGAGGAACGTACACGCTGGGTGCAAGCTTCCGCCAAACTTCTACACAAGACTGGAGAACCTAGAAAATTGAGAAGTGAGCCTGTTCGGGTTGCGAATAAACGGATTTGGTGGTTTCGGTCTTTGCGAAGACCAGAGGATGAAGGCGGTGAATGAGGTGAGAATGTATGATCACTCGGAAGTGAAGTTGCAAGCTAAAGTAATTGATAACTGGTGGATATTACAGGACCCTGAGCACTGTGTAGTACTTCGGGCTAATTGGGGGAACCCTTTACATGAACTAACTAAAGGTAATTTATACAAGTGAGAAATAAGCTTGGCATTTGAGGGAACAAAAGAAAGCTGAGTCGAAGAGAACAAGGCTCCGAGACCGAGAACAATAAGCTTGACAGGCTCTATTGTTGAACTGCGGGCACATGACAGATGCTATTGTGTTCGGGGAATAATAAGAAACTGCGGTTTATCCCTTTTTGGACGGTTCGCAGCAATATCGTGATCGCAGTTGAAGTTTGCCGAATATGGGTTGGTTGATCTAAAAGTAGCGTTCCCAGGATCGGGAGGGGACTCGAAGTCGAAGGATATTTTGCAGAAGGAGCTAATACGAGTGGTGAAAGGATGGGGTGCCAGTTTGGGGTTTTAACAAATGGATGAGTATATTGGGATGCTTATTTGTGTGGTATTCATGCGAAACCAATTTATTGGTGTCACAGTGGGCGTCGATGGTTAAAAGGGGGGCCGTGTTCGGAAGCCGTTAGTTACCTGCTACCTGTGCACTCGACAGATACAGCCCACCCTCAGCAACATTTCGTCTTTGGTTTCGTAGTACTCGCGGTGGAAATCCACCTTCAGGAAGGATGGGAATACCACGGGGCTAGGCGAAATTAGACGATAATAATACGATCTCTGCGATGGTCGGTTCCCAAGAGCGGGTATTTCGGCTAGCAAGCGTAGGAATACATCATGTTATTGACTACAGAAGAGCAGGATTATCGGTCACCCCACAATCGGTACCGGATTCTCTTCAAGTATCTTATTGCCCGCGCGCCGATCCAGTCCTTCGCATGACACTAATGATTAATAAATATACGAGAAAATCTAGGGACATGGGATGAAGACACACCGGTGGGCA
>JARKIE010000735.1:0-26923 GCA_029378255.1 Mycena rosella
CGGGAAGCTCCCAGCTACAAGGGTGGGACCTCCCAGCTACATTGGTGGGGCCTCCCAGATACCTTCAGCGAGAGACCCCACCACACATGGGGCACTCCTGCCCTGAACAGCATGGGAGCTCCCGCCTCAAGGCTCTGGGAGCTCCCACCCTGGGCTATATATCCCCTGGGAGCTCCCATCTAATCACTATATGCACTGGGAGTACCCGCCCACACACCGGGGGCAAAAGCCGACACATGTCATTTTGACATGCGTCAAGCGCAAGTCATTTGCAGGTATTATCAGCACCCGACAAAAGGGCCAATCATCTCTTTGGCACCTTTGTTTTTGGGCTTGAACTGGGCCCAAAAACAAAGGTGCCACAGAGATTATTGGCCCTTTTGTTGGGTACTGATGGCACCTGTGAATGACATGCGCTTGACGCATGTCAAAAGACATGCATCGGCTTTTGCCCCCGGTGACACTCCACATACATGCGAGAGCTCCCCCCCACACTCCACATACATGTGGGGGCTCCCGCCCACACTCCACATGTGGGCGGGAGCACCCAGCCCCCCTCCTGTCAGCCACATGGTTACCGGGAACTCCCAGTGATTTTATTGAGAAATTGAACCGGGGTTGCTTCCCCATGTTGACCCCATTAAACTCATCCAACTTAGTGTATTTTTTTATGAAATACAATTTTTTTATGAGTACTACATTTTTTGCAAATATACATATGTTATTTGTTTTTGGGAGACTTATTTGTTTTTTTAGAGACTACATGTTTTTAGGATTGTTTAAAACCAGAATTGCCTCTTTGGATGGTAGCGGTTGTTTGTATGTGGTGCGATGGTGGCTGGTTTTATGACTTATCTAGGTTAATGTTTTTTGTAATATTGACTCCCTACACATGGCCGCATGGCTTAGTGGTTGTAGCGCCAGCTACATTTACTGCCTTGTTTAAAGTGATTATGTGGCGGGCATAGGTTGAACCTCATTGGGTCATTTTATTTCCTTTTCTATAAGTCATTTTTCTTCTGGGTATTCATCACTGTTCTCACTTTATCTCCCGCCTATGTTTATCGCTTGTCCTCAGCACCTCATTTCTCAAAATCTTTTCACTAACTTAACAATCTCGCTGGCCGCCACACATGCACAAACAACCTATCGCTTCCCGAAAAGGAAGTTGTGCTCACAAGTTGCCTCTATAAATAAAAAAAGTTAAACGGTAGATCACACGCAAAGTGCACGCAAATAGCAATAAATTCCTGCCCGCAAACAAAAAGAGACAACAAGCAATTGTGTCACAAATGAAATGTAAAGCTAACATCGTAAATCACAAAACAGTATGTAAGTGGCAACTCCTGCAACCAAACAAGTCAGCAAATCTTCAACACTTGGGGCAGGGAGGGTACCTGCGGGAAATGCCGTTCAATTCCAGAAACATTCAAAGCCTTCGCTGCAGCTCTCGGTGGATGCGGCGTCGTACTGGGCATGGGAGACAGCTAATAGGATATATATGAGTACAGCACAGGCGCCCCCGGCAGCACATGTACTTGAACAAATTTGGGAATAACACGATAAACTCCGTGCAGACATCCAGACGCCTGGGACCATGTAACCGGGCAGAATGTTGTAGTCGAACTGAGAACCAATATCATAATGGCAAGCTAGGCAATTAATAAGGGATGAGTCACCTCAGAAAGGTTTGGCAAGAACACTCACGATAGCAGTCGGGCACTGCGCTCGGCACGGCTAGCGACGGGGATTGATTAGGACGACGCCGGCAGGACAGCTTATAATCGAATCTAGAGCGGGTTAAGGTCGGGAGGGTTTTACGGGAGCGGCGAGCTTTGGATGCAGGAGGAGACATCTGGGCAATGGGTAAACGGGTTGTGGGACAGGAGCGGTACAGTTTAAGACGAAGCAGTAACTACTTTATACCCCCCGTGCGATGCCACCCACCCTCCATTCTCCCACTTCGGTAATAGTCATTGCGATTGCTCGATAATTTGCTGGAGTGATCGGTGGCCTGGCAATCGTGCTCGAGAATTTTCATGGTGGCCTGTCCGCCATTGTCGTCCGATTCGGCAATTATTCTAGGTGGCCTGCCATTGTCAGCCCAATCGAGTGTGGGGAGACCGCTCACATCCCGATCCGGCTTCACCAAAAAATAAGAAACATAGTAGACACGTCGATAGTAAGAAACATCGTACAGGCACGTCAATAGTGTTATTCTGAATCGTTGTTGCCATCGCTGTTGGTCCCATAAGACTCATACACCTCCTGGTAGGCCCCCACGGTATCCATCGCATCCAAAGTCTCGAATTCCTCCTCCGTCTCCTCCTCAGCAGCGTCATATGCATCCTCCCTGCGTCCGGCTTTTCGACTCTCCAGCAGCGACGCCAGCAGCTCCTCGTCACTCAGGCCCCATGGTGTATCCCCCGGTGCATCGATCGGCATATATTGGCACCATGTCCCGCACAAGCGCAGGAGGCGCTCTCGCCATATGAAAAACTGATAGCGGTCCCCGTCGTCAGCTAAGTCGTCTTAGTCAGTAACCGTCTGTTTGCGTTGCAGATAAACCAACACACCTGTTCGCCTCATCGCCTCATTAACGACTGTCCATTCCTCCGCAAACCACACCTGCAATGACTCGCGCTCCTTCTCCAGCTGGCAGTCTTCCTCTTTTGACCGATCCAGGTCCAGCATCGCCCGTATCCCGCTCCGCACCATGTCACTTCTCAGCCAGAGGGGAACCTCTTGCTCCTCCTCATCTTGCAGACTGACATCCTGCCAAATCGCGTCATCAACATCCAGCGCCTTGCTTTCGATGCGCTCAGGAGCCAAGCCCCCGCGTGGTGCGCGTTTATGTTTGATTTCCAGGCTGATCGCGTCGCACAGCTTGTTGTAGTTGTTCTTTAAGCGTGAGATATGGGGTGCGCACCACTTCATGGCTGAATCTGTGTGCGCCAAAAGCTTACGCTCTGGCATGAACACGTCAGTCTCAAACTGCAGCTGGTAATGTTATGTTGGGTGGCATACCTGAAGTTCGCTGGTGCCGGGATGATCATTCTACTCAATCGTGCTCAAACTTCCTCGCCTGCAGACGGTCCCGGAGTCGCGTCTTGAGGGCTTGCGCATTCATGCGAAGCTCAAAATATTTGCTTTTGCCCAGCTTCGTCAACGCGGCTCTGTTGCCAATGCCCAGTGCGAGCTCTTGACGCGTCAGCCGTTCTTTGGCTTTTTTGAGTGCTGCCCTGCGCCGTTTCCAAGGCCACTTTGCAGTGCACAATGTCATTGCCACTGTTGTCGTCGATAGCATCCAAGACGACCGCCTCGCATTCCATGACCTGGGTCTTGTGAATCGCAACCGCATCCCGCGATGCGAGCACGGCTGCTACGGCTTTCTAGCCCGCCGTTTTTGACCAACCTGAAAATGAAACAGTCAGCGCTCGTTTAGCGATACTAACCAGGCTGCTCACGGGCTTGAGGTTTTGTTTGAGCTCGCACTTGCTTTGCCCACTGCGCTCACAGTAACGTCAGCGGGTGGCTGCACGCGTCTACCACGTCTTGAGCTTCCTGGCATTTTGTCGCGCTGTGCAGCGTCTGTTGCCGCAGCCACTCCGCTAACTTGAACAGATTTGCCTCATCGGCCTGCTGTATCTGGGTGTCTAGTGTATAAAGCCGGTGATGGTACTGAATGCCCTATTAATATATGGTGTGTCTCCAGCACAACGGCGACTTATGCTCGAAATACGCAAGTGTGCGATCAAGTGGCTGATTGAGTGCCAAAAGCGCTCGCAGCCCTTGCCGTTTGTAAAGCCGAAGCCCTCTCACTTGCGAGGATGGTAAGGGACTTGGCAAGCCCATTCGTGGCCGAACGCATGGAAGACGGCTACCGCAAACGCCAGACAATCGATGTAGCGATCCAAAAAACCCCACTTGCGAGCGGATCTTTCTAATTGGCACATCACGTTGTATAGCAGGCCGACCGTTATGTTTGGGGGTAGATGCTGGAATAGGGTTTCGATGAGGAGGTACATGTAGAACTGCTTCTCCCCCACGCAACGCATGTTGACCAGCCACAGGAAACGATCATGGCGGCAAAGAAGCGCCATGAGGGCGGTGTCCTCGTAAAACTGTGTGCTGGCCTTCTCGCGTCTCTCGTCCGCTGCTTTGAACGACGACTTGCACCCATTGAGCACCGAGGGTGGCAAAGCAAGGCGGGGTGCTCATAGTCATCCCTTTTGTCCTCGACCTCCACCACTGTCGCTTTATGTGCTCATTTTGGGCCGGCTTCGTCGCGCACACACGATCTATGTAGTCCTGCATTTGTGCGCTCAGTCCCTCGTAGACGAAGTGTGTGGTGGGGTGAGTTTTGGGCGAGTCGACAGTCCTAGTGTTCCGCTTCTGTGCAAAGCACGCGTCGATGCAGACCAGCGCATCTGCACTGGGAAGAAAAACCCACAGCATCAGTCCCCCGGTCGCGGTGACAAGCACAAGATAACATACATAACGGAGGGATCATGATTCAGGCCGCCAAAACATGCGGGGCAACACCGATGCCAGTAATTGCTTGGCCGCGTCCTAGGTGGGGGCTCCGGGAACGGATCGGGCATGATCTCGGGTGTAGTGTCCCTGGCATTTTTCTGTATCTCCCAGGAGTCGGAGACACCAACGGGTGGCGCGATGAGGAAAACTGTCTGCCACGACGCCCTCAATTTTTGGTAGGCGGCGAGTGCGTGGGCGTTGGGGTTGGGGTTGGGGCTGGTTCCCATTGCGGAGCCGTAGGGGTGACATTGCCATCCGAGTCATTATTCGAGGTCACAGCATCGAGGAAGTGATAGCGCCGGATGCGCTCGAGCATGTCATCGTAGTGTTGATCGACTTGGTGGTGCAAGTGCATGTACCATTCCAACATGCTCCTGAACAGCTTTCTAATCGACCCCTGGTAGGTGGCCCAGTGAGCTTTCACAATCCGACTGTGGCCGCCGATGACGCACCTCGTTAGCCATGCTGAACCCCAGCCCGCTCAAGAAACTCTGAATCGTTGTGCACCATGCCGTATTGTTGGGGGCGATCCAGATGAATAGCTTCATCGCAAACTCCAACACCCGCATATTGACCGCAAGGTGCAGGTGCAGCGGCGCCAATGGAAACAGCCCCGCAGCAAGCAGCTGTTGGGGCGCTGGGGCGCACTCACAGGTCCAAGTAGTGATATCCATAATCTCTGTGAGATGCAGTCAGTATATGTTTCAATACACGGCGCAGCTCGCTTACTGGTGAACTGTAAAACAGAAATTTTAGCCATGATTGATTGCCTGCACCCACATTTCTCCCTGTTCGGCAGGACCAGCTGGTTGGCGTCCCGCAGGCGATGGGTCTTGTGCCACAGCCGTGCAAAGGACGTGATGAGGTGCAGGATGACGTCCAACTGCCACGTCGTGCCCTGCGATGCGACATTCTCCCGGTGACGTCTCTTCCTCAGTGAGTTGTCGCACTCCTTCTGCGGGGACTCGGGTGTGGTGTCAAACTGGTCGTCGTCAAAATCATAGTGGCCGAGGTCATCGGATGCCAGCAAGTCGTCGGAGACGGTCGGGACGTTGGAGAAGAGGTGGGGATGGGAAGACGCGGGCACCAGCTGCTGGATGAGGGTGCGGTTGTTCACCAAGTAAACCAGGGGCTCTTGGCCTGCTTTGGGTTTTTTGAGGTAATGGGTGTTGCGTGGACCCTCGACCAGCACAGGCGTCCAGGCCGACGTCGGAGCCGTCATCGCACGCGCCTTCTCACGCTTTGTCATTTTTGCGAGGCCCATCGTTTGGGGCGCGTCAGAGAGGAGGAGAGGGTGTGATGGCCACTGTCTTAGTCGGGATTAGGGTACGTCGTGCCACTTACTTACCTGGGAAACAATGGACGCTCATTTGAGATCTTTGTTGTATGTACGCGCTCTGCACACTCGTATTTGTCCAGACGCCCGGAGCGCCCTCCGAGGACCCGTCGTACATGCGCAAAAACTACTGAGTATTCGAGTTTTACTATCAAAACTAGTGAGTATTCAAATTTTACTATTGGACTTGTGTATTTCCACTGTGATCCTATCCTCTTCCCAGACCTCCTGCGTAAAAAACTACTGAGTATTTGAGTTTTACTATCAAAAACTAGCGAGTATTCGAATTTTACTATGGACTTGGATATTTCTACTGTGGTCCTATCCCTCTTCCCAGACCTCCTGTTTCATGCTGCTCTATCCCTTCACCCCCGCACCCGCGCCCCTGCCCGTACCCTGCCCCCAGCGCCGCCAACGTCAAGAGCAACACCGAATTGGTGGTGGGCGGAGTCAAGCAGGGAAAACTGACAAAGCTGTCAATCAGTTCTATTTGATGAGCCGCCGCTCGGCACGTTTGGCCGAGTGATGACTTGGCCGACTGCCTGCTGGGCGACGGCTCATTAAATCTGGCTTGACAACTGCACAGCCACCTTTTCGTTTTTGCTTCTAACGTCCATCCATGCCTAGGTACACCCGTCCCCTCCCCTAGTAGTTAGTAGATAGGTACATAGTAATAAAAAGGAAGTTGTGAGCTTTCAATGCACGCAGAAACTGGGTGCTGTGCATGCCTAGCGAGTGAATAAAGTAGAATACAAAAAATACCTACACAAGCTGTGCACACCATGAAAGACGCTAATGTCTTGTTGCCCAGGCACGTACCCTACGCCGAGCATGACCCCTGCCATTTCTTGGACGACTCAGCGCAAGAAGCCAACGCCGACGAGCCCAGCAATCAGGAGGATGATATCGAGGCGGCCGTCCGACACACCGATCAGCACGATTTCGACATGCCCGCCATCCTGGCGGGCCACGAGCACAGAGTGAACTCACCGGCCCCTTACCGCATTCCAGAGCACCTGCTCGTCGGCCTGCGCCAGGCGGATTCGTTGGCCCCAATCGCCCCGTGGCACACCATCCACCTCTCCCACCTCTCAGCAGCCTCTCCTTGCCCACCCCCACATTCCAGCACAGCCTTCGGACCCCCCTACTCCAGCATGGCGCTCATACCCCGCTCTTTGTGCCCTGGACTCCCGAAAGGGACCTGCAAAAAGTACGAGTACCTGCAACAACCCTCTGCATCACGGGCGCGGACCCCGCTGTTTTTCCGGGGACGCCGCGGCGGGAGCCCACCCCCCCATTCTTGCCCGGGATGCGCGACCCCATGCCAAACCTCCAGGTGCAATCATTGCAGGATGTAACGGGTTAAATCCATCACCTCACATTATCACCATTACCGCCGCCAGGGTGTAACGGGTTACATCCATCACTTCACATTATTACCATTACCGCCGCCCCGGTACGGCAACAAATTACTTACATTTCGCTTTATTCGTACTCCATGGACTCTTGATCCGTATATCACGTGATTCCACTGTATAGTACTTAAACGGGATATACAGTCTGTCGGTCGGCATCTGACAACCACCTACCGTTACACTCCTGAAGTTCTGCAATAGACCTTGGGCCAGTTTAATTCGGGTGCTTTGTTTAAGATAATCTCTACCCTCATTACATTTTTTTAAACTCTATTGGCTTCCCCTACGAAGCACTTCTATTCAAGAACTAAAAACTACACACAGTGTTATCACTCTGAGTATCTACTGGATGTCGCATAATACGACTCCTGGCTGGGACAACACCCCGCACCTGGGCGTGGCCGACTCCCAGCCATTCACTGGCCCCAGCGGCCCTGACACTACTCTCAGCGGAACCTCCGCATTCCTGTCCGCAAAAACGACCGCAAGCGTGCATGCCGGCGACACTAGCTCGGTGTCTAGTGGCGACCACACTACGTCGAACGATCAGCCCTCTGGGCTGAGTGTCACTGTCAAGATGGACTCGAGTGGGCGCCATTATGTGATGCACCCTGATACCGGTCTCCGGTTTGACATAGTCGACGACACATCGATTCCTACTGAGACACCGTACTATGCGTCCCCCGGATTCCCTGGCATTTTCCCGAGCACTGAGGCTCGAGTAGGCGCATCGGCGTCTATGTCCCGGTCGCCTTCATCGACCTCCGACATGCAGCTTACTGCATCAGGCTCGGTGATGCCCGGTGAGAAGGTGTTAGACAATCTCCTGCATGACATTGGCGTAGAACTTACCGCTGAGCAGCAACTGAGGTACTCGTCCATTCGTGGCATGCTGTCGACCGGACAATCCACTCTGCTATCTACTATTGCTTTTCTCGCCGAGCAGCACTCGGCCCTCAATATTAATGTACGCACCATTGAGGTCGTTCCCGCTGATACGGAGTCCAAGCTCCTTGCCATTCATAATCGGGTAACCCTCCAGGAGGACCGTGTGGATCAATGCCTCGAGGAGAGCATTAAAGCACTGAGGACTTTCGGCTCTACGGAAGCCCAGCTGGAACAACTCACATTGAGTATGGCCTCGTACAACGCTCGCAGCTCACGTCGTGCTGGGATAGGAATTACCCTTCCCTCCTGCACTGCGTCACGATCCTCCACTCCTTTGGAGGAATTGCGCCCCAAATTGGATTCGGCCCTCCGCCGAAGAACCCCAATGAGTCCGACGAAGCGTACCACCGTCGTGCCATGGGTAATGTGCATCGCAAAGAACGTACCGCCACGGTCTTTCAAGTACCCATTACGCCTATTGACGCCCCTACTCCGTCTGCCGTTCGATTCGCCGAGAAGACCGCCCACTTCGAAGACGTGGGTAGCATATCCCCGGCTCCATTCTGCCCATTCGTGCGATATGGCAGCGAGCCCGCGTCCGCGGCCCCCCCGGATCCGCGTTTTCATCCGCTCGTAGTGCACACCTGCCTGTAGGAAGCCATTTTGAGAGCTTCCACTCTGATAAGGAGTCAATTATTCGCAAGATCGTGGCAAGGGAGGTCGGTGAACCTTTATCGCTCCCCCCCCATATCAAGCCCCCTAAAGTAGATGCCCCGGCCAAGTATTCTGGCGTCGATGATCTGGATGCCTTCATGAAATTCATTGAGATGATATGCACATGGATCCGGTCACAAATGCTTTGCGGATACGAGCCCGCAATAGATAATTTCCGGCTTACTATGTTGAAGACGCACCTCTCGGGAGACGCGCTGGACTGGTTCATTGAGACTGTGAACAGTGCTCACTTCGATGCCTCCTAGCGAATGACGTTTACCGATGCCCTCTGTGCTATGCACCAACGATTCGTCACTACGTCCAACGCTGAGCGGGCTACGGTCGCGTTTGACGCCGTAAGGTACAACGACACGACTGGTCCCGAAGGGTTCGCTGAGGCTTTGATTAAACGGGCCAATCAAATGGCCCATGTCCCTGGGGAATTTGTAGTGAATCAACGGTTCCTTGCTGGTCTTCCCCAGACCATCCGGTACAAACTTAGGGTGAACTGGCAGATGACTGCTGAGTACACCCCCTTTGACACCCTGCGAACCAACGCGCGCCAACTCTGGGAAGTACTGCCCAAAGAACCCACCGCGCAAGCTCCGGTGGCCTCATCCGGTGCAGCAGCTGTATCTGCTCGCACACCAAGCACGGCCCCGACCATGCCCTCGCACGTTGTATGGTCCCCCCGGCTCCGAATCCCCAAAGTACCCGCTCGGAGGATTCACGTACCTGCTTCAAATGTGGAGGACTAGGCCACATCGCCTCAAACCCAAAATGCCCCCGCTTTCACGAGCCCATGCCTCTGAGACTTGGAGCGCAGCGTGTCATAGAAAGTTACGCTGATGAGGCTGAGGCCTCAGGTGATGCAATGGCGCTGTAGAGGGCCGGAATGGCGAGGACGAGTACAAGGGACTTTGGGGAGGCGCCCACTACGACCCCGACTACGAAGACTCGAATCAAGCCCCAGATCTTGACGAATTGCTGGATATGGCCGAAGTGGATCGCGCCCAGGGGACCGAGACGAGGATGGGTACTATGCGCGCACAATACTTCGCGCTAAGAATAGCCGAACCCGAAGAGGAAGTCGCCGCAGAAGCGCCCACGGCGGCTAACACCGCCACCTCGTCGGCTATCTTTGATGCTACTCGGCTGCAGATGCATGTTCCTAGTAATGACTCGCGGTACACCGAGTGGACCGCCGCTGCCGAGGCGCAACTGGATGCTGAGGCTGCGGCACTTCTCCCCGATATTCTGTCAGCTACTTTCGACTCTCTTCTTTCGGATTTCGAAGCCCACATCGGTGAACAAGCCCTTTCGGCCTCGGATTCTCTGGAGCTCAAAGCTATATATGCACTGGGTGCCGAGGAGGCTGCGCGCAACAATTGGCGTGGTATGATCCCTATCCAGCCGCAAGTTCTAGTGGGATACACCCCTGCTGTACTCCGCACCAACGCCGTGGACTTGATCGGACAACCGCAATCATTCACTCGGCGTATCGAGGAGATGCGGATATTCCAACAGGACCTCGTTGGACTATTATCCCGGCGTCTTGAAGCTCGCGACGAACTCTCGAGACTCCTCTGCCTCCCAGCTTCTAGTGCATCCCCGACATCATCAATCTTGAGACAGGCTGAGGATTATAACTTGGCTACATGCTCAGCAATCGACCGGCACGTTCGACAGATCGAGCACAACCTTGAACAGATGACGGCTTCGTTACATCTCTTCGAAG
The DNA here is from genome assembly GCA_029378255.1 of Mycena rosella. Taxonomy (NCBI): domain Eukaryota; kingdom Fungi; phylum Basidiomycota; class Agaricomycetes; order Agaricales; family Mycenaceae; genus Mycena; species Mycena rosella. Next base: position 10,628 of record JARKIE010000735.1, read on the forward strand.
ATGAGCTTACCCGTCGGATGCTTGCGAGGGAGGTGTTTGCCTTGGCATCGTTGTTACGATCCAATTCGCCCCCTGAGTTGAGTGGGGGCCCTGATCGGCCTGACCACGAGACTGTGGGCAACGATGACCGCACGAACTCCGCTCTGCCATTTTCATCATCGAATCCCCAAGTTGAAGAAACCCACACTACTGAGGAGGCTGATTCTCCTCCGTCCGACGGATCAACTCCCCCCCCCAGCTATCCCGGGACCCCGGAATCTTCAGGAGCTGAAGGCCTGTGGGACCGTGTCTCAGACATTGACGCCGTGGTGAATTCTGTCCCTTCTCTGCCAGGCGACATGAGAGTTGTGGTGATAAATAGTGACTCTGAGGACGATTCCAGCATGGACGATTCCTCGCTCAATGTGCAAGTTCTCACACAGAGTGTTCTCCCCAGCAAAACGGTTGAGCGTCTCTCGAATGTGCATAGACCCGGCATGGTGAATACTGTGGGTCTCCTGGACCAGCCCCGGCGGGTAAAATCTAATATGGCTTGTCTTGCGGCTATGCTCTCCGTCGGCGAATCCCAAGCATACATGCTGTTTGATTCCGGGAGTAACACTGATTCTATCACCCCGGAATACGCCAAGGTGTCTGGTTTGTCTCCTATTCGCCTGGAAGAACAAATCACATTGCAACTCGGATGCATCAGCAGTCGATCTAAGATTAGCTTTGGCGCTCGCGCCCCAATCGACTTTGGCGGTATTAAAGGACACTTGTACTTGGATCAAGTTAACCTGGATCGGTATGATGGCATAATCGGAACACCATTCATGAATAGGCACGGAGTAATACTGGACTTCGGGAAGAGTGAAATCTGTTTCCCCAGCGGCAAGACTATTCGGGCCCTCTCTGCTCCCGAGGAAGCCTCTATACTCCAGGAGCGCCACCCACGCGAGTATAACTCTAAACCTGCGGGCGTTTGACTGCACGAATTTCCCGCCCGTTCGGTCGAATTATCGATGGAACTTAATACCCCTACAAGGCCATTTATGACTAATAATATTCATTTTAATGTGCCTGCCTCAAGATCGTCACCCCCGCAATCCTCTATCCCTATAGTGGAAATAGATGACGAGGAGGATCATATGCTCCTCCCTATGTTACCTCTCGATCATCCACATATGATGATACTCGAGACCCTCATCGATGGTCCGGACTACCTCCCCGCAGACCCCAGTCCCGACCCGGTCCGGTTGCCCCCAGCACCTCACGCTCATGAAGAACCTCAGACTGCTATGGAAGATGAATATGACGATGATGAGGCTGAAGCAGGCAGCAAGCCTGCTGTTACACTTCCTCCATTTCACTTCCGCATTCACCATTCTTTTCATGGGATGTTCCAAGAGGATTGACGCGACCAATCCCCGCTACGACTGCCAGGACTCATCCCTCGCAACATAATTTCGCTTCACCCGTCGCACCACCCATTGTTCTGGACTGGCGAGGACGACACCCATGGACTTTGTGACGAGGCGTTGGATACTGCGGTGGAGCTAGTGAGCATCCGCAGTGCTCAAGTACTGGAATTACTCGCCAATGGGCCTCTGGATCGGCCTGAACGCGTAGATAACCTACGCGCCAAATGGTTCGCCGCCTCCGAGGACTTAATGGGACCTATTCCACGCTGCCTCCCGCCAATGTGTGAAATCAATCACGAGATTAATCTAGTTGACAATTCGGCCACTTACAAGTACCATATGCCGCATTGCTCTGACGTCTTGCGCCCGAAATTACGGGAGAAGATAAACCGGTATGTGCAGGCAGGCTGGTGGGAAATGAAGCCAGTCCCCAAAGCGGCTCCTCTGCTCTGTCTGCCCAGGAAGGACAATGGCCTCCGTACTGTCGTCGACGCACGCCAACGAAATGACAATTGTATCAAGGACGTTACTCCATTCCCTGACCAAGATAACATTCGTATGGATGTGGCTCGGGCTCCTCATCGCTCCAAGATTGACATGTCCGACGCTTATGAGCAGATTCACATAGTGGACTCAGATGTCTGGAAGACGGCGTTCGCGACTCCATTCGGTACTGCTATTTCCCACGTAATGCAGTAAGGGGATTGCAATGCTCCCGCTACTTTCCAGCGGCTTATGACGTGGATATTTCGAGACGTAATTGGCGACTTCGTTCACATTTACTTGGACAATATTTTCATATTCTCGAATTCCATAGAAGACCACGAAGCCCATCTCACTCTCGTATTCGACCGACTGCGTGAGCAGCAGCTCTATCTGAGCCGTAAGAAATGTGATCTCTACTCGAAAAATATGGACTGTCTAGGCCATCGCATCGACGATTGTGGACTTCGTGCCGATGAGGACAAAATGACTAAAGTATTGGACTGGCAATCCCCCCGCTCCCATACGGAAGTCCTCCGCCTCCTTGGCTTGATCCAATATTTGGCAAACTTCTTGCCTGACGTAGCTCATTACACGTCACCCCTCAAGAGCATCTGCCACGGAGGACAGCCATTTGTTTGGCGGGTTTTCCACCAACTAAGCTTGGATCGTATCAAGGCCATCGTACGCAAGACACCCATCCTACGTCCTATCGACCCCAATAACCCAGAGCCAATCTGGGTGATTGGCGATGCCTCCGTGGTCGGGATTGGTGCGATGTACGGGCAAGGACCGGACTGGCAAACTTGCCGCCCGGCTGGATTTATATCCAAGAAATTCTCACCGGCCCAACGCTCCTACAAAACATACGAGCAATAGGCTCTCGCTATGCTCGAAGCACTGCTGAAATGGGAAGACAAACTCCTTGGTCGGCACATCATTCTGGTTACTGATCACCAGCCCCTCGACGCTATCAAAACAGCTGCCCGCAACAGCATGAGTGGCCGTCTCATCCGATGGGACAAATATCTCTCCCGCTTCGACTTCGAAGTCAAGCATATCCCCGGCAAGCCACCTAGGCGAGCACCTGCGCGCTTACGTTGGGGCCTCTTAGGTGGGTTACCGTCGGTGAGTATAACCCACCTAAGAGGCCTGGAATGCAGGTGCCTCCCGCGCTGGACTTGAAGATCTTACCCGAATACGGGTAAATGAACTCCGCGCTTTGGGACCCGGCGAAGTAGAAATCCTAGCCCGGCGTGTCAGCGATCCACTCGAAGATCGTATTATTGAAGCTGCGCTACTTGACGAACACAGCGAGCAATTGGCTGATCAAGGATTTGACCGGACTGCCATCTCTCTGGAAGAATCTCTCAAGTCCCGTGAGGCTCTCCATTCACACGTAGAAGGAAACTCTGAATTCTTGGATGCCGTCCGTGCCGGTTATGCCCTGGATCCAATATTCTCAAAGGTTCTGCTCGAACCTGCAGCTCATCCACAATTCAAATTGGAGAACGGACTTATCTATGCGCGTAACTCGCAGGGTCAGTTCTGCCTCGGCATCGCAAGGGGTGCTAGGCTCAAGGACCGCCGCGCACTCACTGAGATCGTGATTACGGAATCCCCACTCTACCCTCGGACATCTGGGAGACGACAAGACGGCGGCATATATCCGGCGCTGGTACTGGTGGCCCAAAATGGGCCCCGAGATCTCTAGGTTCTGCCTCAGCTGTGCTGCATGCAAAATGGCCAAGAGTGATAATCGCTCCCCGGCTGGACTCCTTCACTCTATGCCCATCCCGGCATATCCCTGGGACTCAGTCAGCATGGACTTTGGTGGCCCATTCCCCAACTGTCTTGGCTACAACTACATGCTCGTGGTTATTTGTCGACTCACTAGCATGGTCGCACTTATACCAATGAAAGTTACGGATACGTCCTCTGATGTGGCCTGGCTATACTTCCGCGACATCGTCCGGCTCCATGGATTTCCCTGCTCCATTTATCCGACCATGACTCTAAGTTCACGGCCAAGTTCTGGCAAGAGCTTCATAGGTTAGTGGGATCCAAACTGAATATGTCTACCTCATTTCACCCTCAAACTGATGGTGCTTCTGAACGCGCCATTCGCAATATCTCTCAAATACTGTGCACACTTGTGGATCCCACCCAGAAGGACTGGGTGTATCTTATACCGATGGTGGAATTTGCTATCAACTCCAGCATCGGTGCGTCCACCGGATTTGCCCCCTTTGAACTCAATTACGGGTACGTACCGCGAATGATGAATTTATCAGAGTCCCTACGGAGTACCCTGGAGTCCGCGAGTTTGTAAACAAAGCCATCGCAAACCTTGCTGTGGCACATGATGCCATAATTGAGGCGCGAGTCCGAGGGACTTATCAATCCAACAAAGGCAGATCTGCGGAGGTCCTTATACTATCGGGACTGGTCTATTTATCGACCAAGAATCTCAATCTGCCTAAAGGCCGGGCACGGAAGCTTGCCCCTAAATTCATAGGGCCATACAAAATAGTCAGCGCCCATCCCGAAACATCTACTTATAAATTGGAGCTTTCGGACGACCTCACTAAGCGGAAGATCCATCCTGTATTCCATGGCGCACTACTCCGCGCACACGAAGCCAACGACGAGACCATCTTCCCTAATCGCGAGGCGCAGAAGTTCTATGACTTCGGACAACCGGCAGACCAAGAATGGTTTGTGGACGAGATTGTATCTCACCAGTGGATAGGCCGCTCCCTGAAATTCCACGTTAAATGGACAGCCGGTGACTATACATGGGAAACTCCCGCTGCGCTGAATGAGGTGCAGCACTGGATGAGTATTTCGAAGCTCACGGAGTAACACGATGGCAGGACCTGTCTAAGGATTGTTCCGCTCGATTCTGAGAATCCGAAGCTGTGGATCTATCTCTTACGCACTTCAATTAACTAAACACGAAACAATTCCTGCCGTCGGTTTCAAATTTAACCAGCCCCCCTCAAATAAATTTCAGTGTGCCACTGTCATCGCTCCTTCTCTTTCTCTCTTTCTCTCTCCACCACCCTGCTCCCTCGACGACCAACCGACCATAAATTTAAGAACAAAAATGGCTATGCCTACTTGTCCTAACCCGGACCCTTGTCTGTTCGTAGAAAGCGCCACAGTTGCTCTCACGTACTTCTACCGTGACGCGCACGTCGGGTCGTTCGCGCCCGACGGCGTCACGTTCATTCCGCCCCAGTCGGCCCCTACGGACCCCGCTCTACTCGCGGCATTCCTCGGCAATGCTGCGCTGCCTCAGTCGGTGCAGCTAGGTGCGTCCCAGGATGCGCCCCTCCAACCCCCTGGTATTAACCACCCGGGACTGTATTCAGGATACCCCGGGCACAACTATGGCCCCTCGCCAGCGCATCGGCACTCTCGGCGCTCACCATCTCCTCGCGAGTCACGTCGTTAGCTGCTGCTGCTGCGCCATGACGACCATCGCGGTTACGCGCCGCCTCACAGGCACTTCGCGGATTACTGTGGAGGGCATTTGGACCTGTCCACTCGACGGTACGACCCCGTGGGTCCTTCGTCAAGGGCCCATGGAGACTATGATCGGGGCCACAGTCCCTCCCCACCATACACGGGAAACTATTCCCGATCCCACTACATGCAGCCCCCTTTGGCTCCTGCGCGACACGCACCCCGTGTCCCCTACGCTAAGGCAAGAAAATGCCCTTCGATCTGCGGCGGCGTATCACGAAAGGTAGGCGGGCATAAGGCCTGGGATTTCACCAGCGGGGCCTCATTGGCTTTCAGGAACCGTGAAAGTATACGCGCGGCCCATTGCGAGCGCAGGACGCGGTCTGGGGCAAGGTGCGCATTTCTCTCAAATCGCCACTGCCTTTTCTCATTAAAGTTCTTGCAGGAAATAGGCACGGTGCCCAAGCTGTTTACACCACTAGAGCCGCTGTTGATTTCATTCAAATTTTTACAGGATTTATCTGCAGGAACAGGGCCAGGATTCGGAGGCTTTTGACCAGGCTCTCGAGAAGAAAAGCCGCCGAACCAACCTGGCGAAAACTCAGTGCAGCCGCAGCCGCTCCTACAAGCACACACAGTCTCCCTCGCACGCAGACAAAGGAGACGACAAGGGTGAGGACATTTAGTCATGAATATAATTTATCTTGCTGCTCTGTTGCCGTGAGGCCTTGCAAAATTTTGGAAGCACGCCGCGTATCTAACCCAACCCTCAGGCAATGCAAGTGAGGCTGACGACATCTCGTAGCCCGTACTGATGAATATTTCTTCAATATTTCTTGCGTGAATGACCGCAATTGATGGATTTTTAACAAGTCATAACCAAATTCTTCTCTCTCTCTACCACCACCATGCCCGTGGTCAATCCAACTTCTACTCGCACACTCGAGTCCAGCTCCACTATCGATCGTGCGCCCGGAAATCAAGAGCTCGCCAGCCGTGCATCCCCGCAGGAGGCTTTTTTGGACGATGGCCCTCAAACGGGGCCTGTGTCTCCCGAGTACGCAATCACGCATATCCACTTATAAATTTCCGGCTAACAGCTCCTTATAGAGCTCCCTCGCAGCAAGATCTTCAAAATCGGCTGAGCGACGCACCAACCTTTTGGCATGCAGTGTCGCCTGAGCCCTCGTGCTACCCCTTCACCTCCCCTCTGTCGGACAAGGACTGGGTGCTGCTGCTGGAGCTAGGGAAATCCCTTGCTGATCGCGAGGTGCAGCACCTCAGAACAAATATACACATGCCTCAAACGAATGGCGGCCGATACCATGCATGAAGACACCATGGCTGCACGCCGTTGCGAGGTGCTTACCGACCTGCTGGAGAATGCGCGCCCCACGACGCCGGATGAGGATCTGGAGTATGGCGCAGACCTTGCGGTCTTTGGCGAGCTGGAGATGAGGCACCGTGAGTGGCAGCGCCAGCTCTCGAACGAGCGGCAAGAGCTCCTTGACCATCTCCAAACCCTGGCTACGCGGCTTCCCACCTCCATCGCTCCGATTGTCCTTCGCGGCCTGAGCGTGACTGCGCTGGCAACGTCACACTCTTGCCACACCCGTCCTTTCGATGACAGCGAGTCCTCAGACGGTGACGTCCCGCCACTCCTCGAGCCCTCCCACTCGGACGATGAGAAGAAATCAGACCAGCCGCCGCCGTTTCAGGACATGTCCGAGTCCGTCATTGTCATCTCGGTTGACGAGGACGATCTGGACCTGCCCCTGCCGTCCCTTGAAGCCTCCGGTGGCCCCTGCTCAACGCTGCCTCCGTATGCCCTGGATGAAGTCGAGCGGGTTCGTGCTGAGCACCAAGAGCTTTTTGCGGCTCTCGGGGGGATTCAAGTTTGATGTAGGGGTGGGCGGCGGCGAACAGCAGGGAATGATGAAGCCACCGAGTGTTTGCAGGAGGATGCGCAGGGTTTAGTCTTGGTTTTGCTGCAGGGGGTTTTTTTTTCCCCTTGCTCTCGCATGTCCCTTAGTTGATTTTCTTGTTTGTTTGTATGTCCTGCGTCGCATTTTTTTGTATGTATATTAGGCGAATGGCAATGTTCATGCAGCCTTGAATTGGCTCTCTGATCTCAGGAGAGATTGAGGCAAGGTACATGAGAAAAGAATTATTGGACTTGTAAGCACACCCAGAACAAGCGCAAACGACTTACACTGGAGGCCGCTTGCAATGACTTTGCTGAGGCCCGAGGAGACGAAATCGAGTGGCTTGCCGCCCTTCACTCCGTCAAGCCCATGCTGGTGTGCAAGATGTTGTGCCACACCACCAAAATCAAGACGACCTGCGCGATGGCCTCGCGCAACACCATCGTCCACGATAGATCTGTGAAGGCCCACAATGGTATGTAGGTGTTGCTCACATTGTGGGTGAGAGCTGACCCAGAGCCAGGGGGAGACAATGGGTGTGTCCTCTCGGACCTTCAAGAGCAGCTCGCCAATGACGTGGAGGCGGGAGACACCGTTGTCGACGCGGAGAGCTTGGGTCCCGAGGGAGGTTTGCACACCTGTTCAACCAGCTGGCCGAATACCGAGTGCAGAAGTGCTGCGGCATTCGAGCCACCAACAAATCTGCTGCCATGGATGGCCAGCAGACGGCTTCGGGGATCGGGGAGCTGGTAATTCATACACTGTGTGCAGTGAGTATTCCGCTAACATACTCGCAGCTGCTGGATCTCTATGAGCGCACGGGCATTCGAGGATTTGCCGTGCTCCCCCACGGCAACCCCGACGATGCGGCGCTGCCCCACACTGTGGACTCGGACGATTGCATGAACACATTTTTCAAAAAGGCGTACAACCTCTCGAACCTCGACCTCCTCCGCAATTTTGAGCTCCATTCATGTGTTATGGATGACAGTGAGTTGATCATTTTTAATCTATAGGATAAGGCGCTGACGGCTGCGGGTATAGGCAATAAAAAAAGAATGACCTGACTTCGGTGCGCCGTGAAATCGTTCGGGTGCAGCTTGAAGGCCTTCGTGAGTTGCTCCACTCACCGTGGTCGGGCTTCAATGCTGATGCGAGATACAGGGAGCACATCGAAGAACAAAAAGGCAGCAATGTCTTACAAAAAACTACGAGCACGAGATTTGCGAGCTCAAGGGTGCGAGATCGTCAACTGGCCAGCGGGTGTTGCCATGGAGCGCCCATCGAAAATGTCTGCGGACATCGCATGTGACATCTGCGATCGCTTCAAGGACGGCCGCATCTATTGGCACAAGATGTCAAAGGCCGAGCACACCCGGCTCCAGGAGGACCGCACTGCCTCGGGTTCCAGAAAGAAGCTGCGCAATACGTGGTCTGACAAGGGGAAAGTGCGGAAGGACAAGAGCACAGGGAAGGGGGTGGCAAAGGTCGCGGGGAAAGGCAGGGCAGTGGCAGAGAGGGACGAGAGCGACGGGGACAGTGACAAAACAAGCGACGAGGAGAGCGAGAAGGGTGAGGAGTGGGAGGACACCCCACCTAACACGACCACCACCGGCGCCTCTGTGGCACCCCCGTCCTCTTTTGTGCCTGCCTCCATTGCGCCCGCCTCCTTCGCGTTTGCGGTCCCCTCCTCGTCCTTTGCACCCACCTCCAGTGCATTTGCGGCTGTGGTGTTGCTAACCCTACACCTCACCGACAGCAACGGCGACGTCCTACATGCTGCGAGTCCCGCGTGCATGCCCACCTTCAACCCCAACTTTAACTTCAACTTCGACGACATCGACTTTGACTTGTTGGGCCAGTGGACCTGAGCAACACGGACAATGTGCCCATGCTCAGCCTGGATGGCTACATCTTCCTGGACAGCTTGCCCCCAATTCTCCACACCAACGCCTCCACCACTCCCACCATCACCACCTCCACCCTCAGCACAGCTGCCCACCTTGTTCCGGACACCAGCACTTCCATGGGGGGCTCCATGAGCGTCTTCATGGTCGCCACAAACACCACCGCTGCTGCGAGCACCACCACACTGAAGAAACGCAAGAGTGCTCAGCAGGGGGGCGGCATAAAAAAGAAGGTGAAGAACACCACCGGTGCCTCGGATGCCCCCCGCCGCTGCCGGTGCTGCCTCGAACGTGCCCACCCCCAAGAAGTGTAAGCAGCGCAGCGATATGGGGTTGAAGAGGGCGGCAGCACGCCGCCGCCGGAGCGCCAGCGCAGGGTGTGCAGCGACAAAGGCAAGAAGTGTGCGCCCAAGGCAGTCTAGGCATCGGCGGCCTTGTTTTTTTTTGGACATTAGTAGCGTAAATAATGTACTTTGTATCACCATCTGTCCCGTTTGTTGCACGCGTGCTGGGCGAGCCCCGCGCACCCTCAAATACACATGTTTATATTGACTTGTACACAGAAATAGGGAGTTCGGGTATATTACTAAGGCGGTAGTCTACGGAAAGGAAGCGCAAGGGCTTTTTATTTAATTACTGAGCCTACCCCAATTTTCTGGTGATTTTAGCAGTATTATTGCAGGCGGCAGCGTCGACTTACGGTGGGCCGGCAGCATTTTGATGCCGTCGTGATGCGCAAGGCCCGCCATCAGCTTCATCAAGATGATGGCCTCTTGATGGCCGCGCCTATCTCGCGCTATCTCTTACCTCCCATTTAACACTAGCTCTTCGCTATTTCGCACTCTTAAATAGGTCTTTAACGGGATTTTGTGCGCTGGGCGGAACTAATTAAAACCCCTCTAGTTAGAGGAGGGGAACTAGTAATTCTCCTCTCTAACTAGAGGGTTTATTTGGGCTTTACAGGTGCTTGGAAAACAGGCATGCACCATCGTTCCCAAAGCATCTGAAGAACTGGCGACGACACGATGTTTGGAGCAGGTGCATGTGGACTTGAGTGGAAAGGTGGCGGTCACCTCCTGGAGTGGAAATAATTACACGATGGATATTGTCGACACCCATACAACTCGCGGATGGGCCTACCCAATCCCTAATAAATCATCTGCATTCCCTCAAATCCAGGCTTAGGAATTAGAGATGGAAGCGAAGACGGGTCTCCGCATCAGCGCCTATATCATCGACAATGGCGAGCTAAAGTCCAATGTGTTCGAGGACTGGTGCAGGTCCCACGGTACCATCATTATCTACACCCCCGCCTACGTGTCTAAGATGAACGGAAAAGTGGAGAGGTTCCACAGGACAATTCACGCAAAGGCACGCGCAATGCGTATCACATGTTGCGCGCCGCCTAACCTGTGGGATGAGTTTTGTGTCATGGCTGCTTATTTTCACACCAGAACACCCTCCGTTGCCCACTCGGGGCGTACACTGCACGAGTGTTTTGAAGGTTACAAGCCGAACATCAAGCATTTGCGACAGATCGGCTGCAGAGCCTTCGTGCTCATCGAGGCGAACAACACGAAGATCTATGCGCGGTCGCTCGAATGTGTGCTTATCGGCTACACCCCCCGTTCGAGGTCATACCGTTGCTGGGACTGCTCGACCGGGAAAATCTACGACTCCTACAATGTCTGTTTTATCGAGGAAGGCCAAGTTGAGCGCGTAACGTACAGCAAGGACAAGCTTGCCACACACGCACGGGCAAATCCCCCCCTCACCACTGATGCGGACGTCATTCCAGATGACCAGTCATCTCCCGACCCCATAATGCGCACATCCACCATCCCTAAATTCACCGACCCAGCGAATTTCACCCATCCACCGTCGACCACCAAGCCCACAGCGGCCGTCGAGACACAGGCAATCCCCGCACTGCAGGCTACCCCTGGCGTGGTGGAGGCAATCCCTCCACCATCGACGGTCCCGGACTCAATTCCCCCACCCACACTTCGTCGTCTGAGCGCACTCCCATTCCCCGGCGCGACCCAATCCCCCATACGATCCACATTGCCGGTGACGACCCCGGTGACCAGGGAGAGGGAGTGATCCTCCCAGCAGATCACCGACACTGTCGTTGATACGCCCGAGGAGGACCACGGCGAGGAAGCATTAATGCTTGGCCACCTCAACGCGTACCTCGCCAACAACCCCATTGATGTCCAGTTCCCCGACGACCCTCGTAACTACAAGGAAGCTATGGCCGCACTAGATGCTTCCAAGTGGGTCAAGGGCGCACGCGAGGAGCTCAGCGCGCTACGCGACATGGGGGTGTACGAACTTGTCCAACTTCAAGACGTGCCACGAGGGAAGACCATCCTTGACCTGAAACCTGTTTATACGCGCAAACAGGGCATGGATAGTACTGTCGTCCGCAATAAAGTACGCTACTGCATTCTTGGCAACAGACAGGTGTACGGCCGCGACTATGATCTCACAACCTCTCCTACCGCGTGCCTCGAATCCTTCTGCGCTGTATTCCATATCGTCGTGTCGCGTGGCTGGGACGTCCAGCAAGTCAACATCAAGATGGCTTTCTTGAACGCTGACCTTCCTGCTGATGAGTACAGTACTCGTGACAGCCTCGACACTTCGAGGAGGAGGGGAAGGAGGGCTGGCTCTGGAAAATTGTTAAGTCGCTATACAGGCTCAAGCAGGTGGGGCGCGCATGGAACTGCACCATGCATGGGGTGCTGCTTGGATGGGGATTCAAGCAGCTCCTCTGTGAATGGTGCGTGTACGTCCGTACTGTTGGTGACGTCACCAACCTTGTCACGGTCCACGTTGACGACATGGTTGCTGCGGCGAGCAAGGCTTCCGCGAACAACTGGTTCAAGGAATGGCTCCGTTCCTGATGGGCTATATCCGATCTCGGCAACGTCACTTTCTGTCTGGGGATCGGCATCATCTGCGACCCAGAGAGATGTACCATATCCCTTTCCCAAACCGTGCTGATTGACCGCCTCATAGTCCAATTCCACTAGGTCGACTCAGACCCTGCGCGCACGCCCATGGAACCAAAACTCGTTCTGCGCTGGCCCTCCTCAAACGACATCGTCACCATGGAGGAAGAACAGTGCCTGGCCCAGACTCCTTATCGCTCACTTGTCGGATTGCTGATGTATGTCGCTATAGGCATGCGTCCTGACATAGCCTTCACGTTAACTACCCTCGCTGGTTTCTTGGACTGCTACTCCATGGCCCACTGGCAAGCCCCCATCCACGTCTTGCGCTATCTCAAGGGCACGCGGACCATGGCTCTCGTTCTGGATGGCACCGCGCCGATCACGCTTGTGGGACACACAGATGCGGATTTCACGAACGACCCGGACCGACGAAAATCTATAATGGGGTACATTTTCTCCCTTGGTTCCGGCTCAATTTCCTGGTCGTCACCGAAAACAAAAAGTCGTTGCATGCTCTTCCACGAAATCTGATAACATTGGGCGTCCGAGGGTTCCAAGGAGGCTTGTTGGCTTCGCATGCTGATCCGCGGCATGACCGTTCCTGTTGATTCCCCACCGACCTCTTCTGTGACAACAATTCGACCATCATTCTCGCTGGCGATCAATCCTTACACATTCGCACGAAGCACATCAACAATTGATACCACCATATTCACGACTGTGTCGAGAAGGGAAAGGTTTGGCTCCCCCGCGTCCAGACGGACAACAACATTGCTGACACCTTCACCAAAGCTCTCCCTGCTCCAGCCTTCCTGCGCCATCGCACCTCGCTCGGTCTGATTTGAGGGGGTGCTTGCGCATTGCTTGGACAGATTTGTGGGGGTGTTCTGGCAGGGGGTGGAAAGCAGCAAATATCTGTTGCGGGGGTGAGTTGGGCGGTGGTTTTGGCAATGGACAATCGCTCCTTTACTAAGGTAGACCCCATCCACCTTTGACAAACATCATGTGTCATTCCGGTCACACTTCCGTTTCGGGCTCACATAGATAAATTATTTTATTTTGAAACAACGAGGGCCTCCGGGACAAATCCCTCCAACCAGATTATGCATATACATATAAAATACTTATAGAGAAATAATTGTAGCTCCCTGGCCTCTCTGCGCTGGTCAATTAAGGAATGACAGCAAAGTTATAGTAACTGACTTGGACCAATTCCTTGACAGATCAGCTGATTCTGGGACCAAATCAGGGGTCTCGACCATATCTTTTTGATGGGGAGGGACTATCAGACTCATATCTGGAATCTGGTCGAAGGATATGGCCGAATGAGGTCTAGTAATTATTTTACAGAATTATCTACTGGAATCATCCAGAGAGGAAGCTGTCACATCAGACCACGTGATGTTTGTCGAAAGTGGATGGGGTCTACCTTATACTGTGATCCTGAGTCATGTCACAGATTGTGATAACACCGTGACATTGGTGACAACTCCCTCATTCGCGTACTATCAAGTCACCTGTGGGGGTGAGTCGTCTACGCTCATTCCAATGCACGCTCGTACTTATATTCACCTAGTTAGACTTACCCGTGTATTAGGTGAATACCGATTCACGTACTATCAAGTCGCCTGTAGTCTCCCGTAGTCAGACCATGAATCAAATGAGTTTTTTTTTTTGGAGAGAGTGGAAATAAATCTTGATTATGGTCTGATTGTAGTCACACATCCCAAACTGGAGGTCGACGTTCGACAACTGCCGCGCTGGATTAGGAAATTGTTTCCCAATTGAGAGGATGATCCGAGGCCTGTGACTTGGCCATCATTTTCTCGACACGGAGGCCTCCACCACCTTCGCGCGTTTCTCGCGCGTGTCCTATGGATTCGGACGGATCTATGTCGCAATCTGATGCAGCTGGTAACTGTGTGGCTCGAATGTGGGGAGGGCCGTGAGGAGGATTTGTCGGACCAGCGCAAAGCCTTCTGGGGAGTGAAAAGTGAAGCTGTTGACCAGAGAAGTTAAAAAGACCAAAACACCAGCGAGGAGCAGCCATAGTGCGACCATTAGCACATGTGTGTTGTGGTCGCGTCCTGAGCGTATGTGGTGTTGTTTGCAGTCATGTGATTTCGTTAACGCCGAACCCTGACCGCCGGTATCAACCCATCAAAGAAATTTAGACTAAGTTGCCTGTGGGGTTAGACTTACCCGTGTATTAGGATCTAACTGCAGAGTTATCTGGCAATTTACGATGAATTCGGCAACTTCCAGTTCTACGGCGCGATGCTCGAGATCCACTGTGTCGACCTCCAGTTGTCGTGGACGCACACTGAGATGCACGCGGTCACACTGCTCCCGAACTAGGCGACGGAGCTGCTCGCGATACCCTGCCCCCCCACGCGCCGCTGCCGCCGCCACCCGCGGGCAAGTGAACAGAGCGCTGAGACTTTGTTGAGAGACTGGGGGATACAAGACCAAGAAGACTTACCATCAAGGCAATACACACACATAGAACAACGTTGACAGAACACTTCGTCCCTTTGACAATGGCTGAAGTGAGGTCGAATATGTTCTGGTGTTTGGCTAGTGGCGCCTGCTCAATATCATCCTTGCGGACTTTGAGACTGGCTTCGATCTAGGAAACGTGTCAAAGGGGATTGTGGACAACTTCAAATGTCTTCCTTCTGTTTGATCTTCGATCTCTTCTGTGTCAGGGCTTCTTTCACGACATCGATAACCTTGGCCCAATCGGCTGGGATATTCTCGATGCCTGCCGGCAAGTCGAAGCGATGCTTCTTGAGAATGGCCTGATTATGTAATGAAATATCTGTGTCGATATGAGGGACGGCAAACATACCAACAGGATATTTGTTACACCCTGCCCCTTGTACTCGGTAACCTTGCTCGACAATAGGACCGCAGGAGCGTAGTTAATAATATTCTTCTGCAAATATAGAGCAGCAGTGAGCTGGAGTTGGATGAAAAGAGGGCATACATTGAGTTAGGAGAAACCTGGTAAGCGGCCTTGGCAGTCACAATTTTATCGATCTTGTTTTCGAGAGCAAACATATTGACAAACATCTTGACCTCTCGAGCCGACGCGGAGTCCTTGGAAGAAAGCTCAGGTGCATATAACAAAGGGTCAGATGGACCAACATTCAAAAACACCTCGACTTCAGTGACCTGGTCCGTGCAAAGCCGTTTCCTCTCTGCATAGTGCTTCACTACTGCAACAAGATTCTGGTTGGGGACGATGACACGAGGGGCGGTGGCCACGCTCTGCCCATTGTCGTTGCTGTTTTCGTTGTCCTCGTCGTCGTCCTGTGCCATAGTCTGGTGGGTACGCTTGAAAGGGCCTTGCGGCGGCACAACCGGTGAGCTCTGATTCATGGCATTGAGCATGGTTTGGAAGTCGTCATCGGAGTCGACAACAGGTATGCTTGAACGGGAAGACATGGGAGGTGCAGAAGGCGGCTTTGCGTTGCGCAATTATACGTGTTTTGTTTCCGCTTGGGGAATCCGGGTGCGATAGTCTCCAGGGACAGCCAGAGAGAAATCAGTTGAATAAGCTCAAATCATGAATAGGCTCAGAGCATCGCTTGCATCGCATGGGAACAACTCCAAGTTGGGAATTTGTGCTCATTCTTTCTCTTGCCTAATGCCGCCACGAGGAAGTGGGAAAGTATGTGAAGAAGGTAGGATTGAAGTGCTTGGAGAGAATTTTGCAGTGATTTTATGCTTGTAATAGACTTTCACTTCAACAACGAGCGCACTGAAGTTGGATGCAAGATTTGCGCAAAAATTAACGCAGCAGAGCCATGGATACAGATAAAAAGCGCAGCCAGGCACTTGAGTGGCAGATCGCACTCGCAAGCTGCAGAAACCGTCGAGAATGCAAAACGGGTCCGAGAGAGGCTTGAGAAGGAACGGGACACAGATTCCGTGCCTACTGAGCACTGAGGTATGGAGTATGCTGCGCAAAGCTACAAGGGGCCCATTGCAAATGTGGCTGTGGCTTCAAATGTGATGAGAGAGGCAGAGACAGCCGTGTGGGCAGATTACGACACCAATGGAGCCAATTTCTCTGCGGGCCTTGAGGTTGACAATCCAGTTGCCCACATCGCACATCTGCGCGAAGAAGCCGACTGCTTTGGCT
>JARKIE010000736.1:0-26915 GCA_029378255.1 Mycena rosella
TGAGGGATATTTAGCACTGGTGTGGACATGGTGGCGGAAGGTGAGATCTACGTGGGATCATGGGATCATGCGGTGCCGTCGGCACAACGGCCGGCACGCGGCATACTGCTTTGATGTGACACGGGACGATTGATGCGGCTGCCGGTGGCGTGGACGATGGCGGGAAGGTAGGTTCGGAGCAAGCCTGTCTCCGGGCCGGCGAACAAGGTAGGTGATCGTTTAGTGGGAGGATTTTCGAGAGGAAAGGAGGAGAGGGCCAATAAATATTATTATCTGTTATAACAAGATAACATAAGTTTATTGGCTCGCTGCTTGGTATGAGGGAGTGGGGTAGGAGTTGTGGGGGTTTGCGGGGGGTTCGGCCGGCCCGTCGGATAGGGGGTTTCCCGGCAGCGCGATAGGCAGCGGGAAAATCCGAACGGGAACGGCCGAACCCGTACGCAGCGGGGCACCGAGGGAGGGCGACACGAAGCCCAAGGCAACCCAAGAGGAGCGGAGCTCCCAGAGCAAAGCTCGCGTGAGGGTGAGTGGAAGCGGGCCCGAGGGCCCCACACAAGAGCGGAGTGACGACGAAATAAATTGAAGTAATATTAAATAAGTACGAGGTAAAGGTTAACGGTCGAAAGGTAAAGCGTCCGCGTCCAAAGCGTGACCATGCGTGTTGGCAAACTCGCGAATGTGATCATCCCAAGCCCGAGTAATGTGGAGAGGGAGGATGCATTCGAGACGGCGCCAGTAAATAAGGAAACATAGCGAGGTCCATCCGCCCAACTTCATGATAATCTCCGGCGCGACACCGTCGTCGAGAAGCGCCAGGGAGCCGCCAATGCGGTAACTGTGGCCGAAGACGAGATCCAGCGCCGCCGTTCTGAAGACGAGGGAAGAGGAACGTAGGAAATCATCCTTGGTGAGATGCCGCCAGCCCGACGGGGAACGGAACGCGAAGAGTGGCGTGTCCGCGGGAGGAGAGTGATTGACGCGAAGATGATTATCCCAAGCCCAGACCGGACATAGGTCCGCATCAGCGCCGAGAACCGCGGTGAGAAAACAATTGCCGCCCAGCGTGCTCGTTGTCTTAGTCCAAACCAGATGAATAGAGCGAACAGCGCGGCCGTTGACGGAGGAGGAGGACACGCGCGTCGAGCGGCATGTATCACGGAGGGTAGAAAACTTAGACGCACTACGAATAAGCAGCTCCCCGAGGCGACGGCAGCCACGGAAGTCGGTCAACGCGGCCGACCAAGATGCTGCACCCAAAGGGGAGTCGAGATCGAGGGAGGCCCGGAACGCACGCAGGTGAGCGGCGGTGATAGGGCCACGAGGGGGACGTTTGAATGAGACGCCGCCCTTGTCTGCGGACTTCTTGAGTGCGGGCAACCAACCCTCGTCACTGTTCCATCGCGCGTCGTTGTACAGATGCCATAGACGCAGGCCGTTGAGCCAATTGCGGATGGCTTTGCCGGAACACGACCCGATAGCATCGGCGACGAAGGCGGCAAGCAGGAAGCGGTCTGCGGGCATGCGTGCCGACTTGCCAACATCCTCCCGATCGCAGAACTGGTGGAATTGGAGGAGGCCGGTGCCGTAGGATTCCCGCATCTCAACGACGTGCGTGGAGAGAAGACCCTCGTAAATACGGCGCTGGAGGTCAAGGCTGATGCCCGAGCGCTCCATGGACGAGTGCGCCGTGGCGGAGTGGGGAGCTGTCCATAGGAGGACGCGGCAGTTGGCGGGAACGTGTGGGCGGAACGCGCTGGGACCCAGCACGTTCTGCTTTGCTGGCTTCCGCGCCTTCTTGAGTGGGAGGGAGAGCGCGGCCGCCTTGCGTACGTCGAGGAGCGATGCGCGTGCGTCGCCAGTGCAGGAGGAGGACGTGACGTGGCCATCGAGGAACGGCGGGCTGGGCTGTTGGACCAAGAAGGTGGGCGGCGGCAGGAACGAGAAGGAAGGCGGTGGCGGCAGCGGGAGCGTTGGTGCGCGAGAAGGGACGGTAGGTGGGGGCAACGCGAGGGGATCAATTGAGAGTTTGCCAAGGGCGCCAAGTAGGCCAGTAGGCGCCGACGCGGGGCTACGATAAGTCAGCGGAGAACGTGGGAGGAGTGCCGTACGACGTACAGCACGGGCACGGATTGGCCAGAGGCACAGAACGTCAAGATGGAGGAAGGGCAAGAAAAGTCGAACAGCGAGGACGGCGGTAAGCTGCGCGATGTAAGTAAGGAAACGAGCGAAGCGTGGGAGGACGCACGAGCACGATAGGGACGAAGCAGCAGCCAAACGCGAGGCAACGGAACGGGCGAGAAACTCGAGGGACGCCGAGGAAGAAAGGTCCTCGAGAACGCCGGCGAGTTCAAGAGGAAGCGCGAACTTGCGCGTGAGGCGATCGCTGGCGCGGAGGTGAGGCGCAGTGAGACCGCGTGAAGGCGCGTCGGCGAGATTATCCGCGGAGGGGACGTAGACAATATTGGGAGTGAGGAGCAGACCAGCGGCAATGGCGAAGGAGCAGCGAGCACAAAGATTGATGCCAACGTTAGGCGAGCGCCCCTTAACGTGCGCTCCGATCGCGCCTTTGTTATCCGAGTGGATCAATACATGCACATCGCGGAAATCGAGCTGCTCCAGAAACATGAGGAGCAGCTCGATGGCCACGGCCTCGAGCCAACAGATATCGAGGCCGGGCTGCTTCCAGACGGGCGTCAACTGCCAAGCGTACCAGCGGTGGCCGATGACGACCGCGATGCCCCAAGATGTGCTCGCGTCGACGTAAATACCAAAGTCGCGCAGTGGCCCGAGGGAACGCAACTGCCGAAAAAAGGAAGTGTCCTCCAGCCTTGCCTCCCACCACAATAGAGTATGGAGGATCGAGTTGGACAGATGGCGCCGCATGAAGGGATTCTCCCTGAAGCCGGCGGTCGCGTTAGAAAACATGGCGAGACGCGACGCGCCCGCAGTAAAGACGAAGCAGAGATGGCAGAGAGATCCGTGGATCTCCTGCAGGACGACGAGCACGAAATTGCGCTTAGCGCGGATGCCGTCGATCATCGCGCGAACCCGCGACAAGAACTTGACACGCTTCACCTCCGGGAGTGACACACGGCGGGTGCGAAAGCACCAGACGAAACCGAGAAAGACGATAGAATCAAGGAATTCTTTTCCGGTCTTAATTGGATGCCACGGCGTCCGGAGAGGGTCGATCGGGACAGCGATGGAAAGGCGATCAAAACGGTACATAAAGGCACCTGAGACGGCGGGGCCGGAGGCGTTGGGGAAGCGGACGACGCAACAGTCGTCTTCGTACTTCAACTTGTCTGCATCATCGCCCGTTTCTGCTTGCCAGATATCAATGAGTGCATTGCATATCTGGCCGGCGTTGCTGCTGGCCGAGGCCGCGCCGAATGGAAAACAATGATCGAGGTAGAAGTGTCCGTCGAAATGCGCAACGAGAAAAGGCTTGTGAGCGGGTAGGATGGGGCAGGTTCTGTGGAACGACTTGATGTCGAATGCACAAGCCTGCGAACCAGGAGGAGCAGAAGCGACCTGCGTAAAATGAGTGCTGAACGCGGCAACGAGTAGACCGAGAGGGTAGGGGAAATATAGGCGCCGTCGCGCAGTAGAAATTAGTAATGCGCTGACACATGGTAATGGTCGCTGAACGCGGTAGCAATGCCGAGGCATAGTAAGGGCGCCGTCGCACGGTAGAACAAAGCGGTAGGGATGCCGTCACACCATGAAACGGTAGTGTGCACCATTGCACGGTAGAACGAAGCGGTAGGGACGCCATCACGCCATGAAACGGTAGTGTGCACCGTCGTGCGGTAGGACATAACGGTAGGGGCGCCGTCGCGCCGTGGAACGGTAGTGTGCGCTGTCGCGCGGTAGGACAAAACGGTAGGGGCACCGTCGTGCCATAGAACGGTAGTGTGCGCCGTCGCGCGGTAGGACAAAGCGGTAGGGACGCCGTCGCGCCAAGAAACGGTAGTGCACGCCGTCGCGCGGTAGGACAAAACGGTAGGGGCGCTGTCGCGCCAAGGAACGGTAGTGTGCGCCGGAGCGCGGAAGGACCTCCATCGAAATTTCGGCATAAAGGAGGCCACAAGCACCCCGAAAGAAAATGGAAAGGGGGAAAAGGAAACAGATATGGAAAGAAAACTCACCAACTCTGCCATTTTCCAAGGCATATTGAAACGCGTCGGGAAATCCTCTTTCGAGATGAAGTCGTTGACGGAAGGCATACCCGAAGCGGCATCGCCCTTCGACAAGTTGCGACAAACTCGTTTCTTGACATCCAAACCGGGGCCTTGATCTTGAGAAACAACAATGAAAGGCGAGGCAAAGAAAGGGCCTCGGCAGACCCTCTCCATCTCAGAACGTGAAAAGGGACCCGACATACGGCCTGCCGCGAGCTCGGAGTCCAAATACTCCAAAGTTGCGGCGCGCTCGTCAATCGCGGAGTGATGGTTAGGAAGGACAATAGAGCGTGTGAGCAGCGGCATGCGCCCAAGAGGAAAGCTGTGGCATAGATTGTGTACGAGGTCGGGGTAGGCTGCCGTTAGGCTGTTTTTCTCAAGAAGGAAGGAAAAGGCGCCGCTGTCGTACGGCTGCATGACGCGATCCAGCAGACCCGAAAGGACGTCCGAGGAGCCCGGCAGAGCGGGACGTGCATGCACAAAAGGCGTGAGATCAGTATAAAGTAGCGTAGTGTGTGCTGGGCCTAGATTGTGTACGGGTGGGAGGTTGAGAAATGAAAAAGAATCAAGGCCCGCCGGCCCCGACTCGCCTGCGTTTGCAACGACCATCGCGGGAGAGAGCCACGTGGTCGCCGCCGCAGAAGGAACAAATGTGTAGGCGTTTGCCCCCCGCATGTGATCCGGAACATGGCCTGTTGATGTTGGCGACGTTGAAGGCAACGCAAACAGATCTGCACTGGCCGCCACGGAAGGGAGTGGCGGTCTTGAGGCCGCCCGCGCCGTCGTGCATGGTGAAGAGCGGCGTGTTGTCTGACGCCCACTTGGTGATGGATGCGGGGTGTTCGCGAATGACATGCGGGCCGGCGCAACAAAGACAGGACGGAGGCCGCCCCGCGGGGCCCTCACGCGAAGCAGAGCCCGCTCCGAACGAGTCGTAGCGACTGCCGGAGCGCTGCTGTTTTGGCGCTGCGGCGTTGGCATCGTTCGCAGCCCTGCGCTTAAACGGAACTGAAACGGAAGCAGACGGAAGGGGGTGTGCAGCAGAAGCGACCACCGGGACGATGGATAGACCCATTTCCTTGGCCTGCTCGTAAGCGCAGGTCGCCGTATCAATCTTCTGCACATAAACCGCCTCGACAAAGAAACCACTGCCGGCAATCGCCGTACGCAGCTTGAGCTCGATCGGATACCACACATGCATCAACTCGTCGAAGATCTCGATGTTCGCGAAGAAAAGAACATGGAGTTTGTACTCCGACGCGAAAGTGTGAAGGGGCGCAGCGGGATCCGTGGCATCGACGGCCGGACACAGGTATTCCCAAGCTGCAAGAAGATTCTGTGACGCCTGGCGCCACAGGCTCGGGGTGAGAAGAGCACGGCAATCCTCCTCCGAACCCAGGAGCTTAGTCGCTTTTGCGACGTCCACGACCGCCACCAAATCCGGCTTCACCAACGCCGAAGTCTGAGCCGCGCGCACCAATTCCCTGGGAAGGTAGTGGTGCGACTCCAATGAACGACGAATCACTTTATCGGTCCACCAATGAAGGGGAAAATGCACCCCTTCATGCAAAGAAACGCGATAGATGGGAGGAATAACGACAACGCCGCGGAGAGTGGAAGAAATAGGGTGCGGGTTGGACATGAGGAGCGTACCCTGGATCGGCTGGATTGACTTCAGCTTCTCCGTCTCCCTGGTAGCACGATCTTTGTCGCGCAGCGCCTTCTCTGCCGACTCCGCGGTAGCTGTCTTCACGCGCTCCTTCGTGACGAAAGTCATCATGTAGATGGGCAAGGGCCCCACCGCATCGACGAAAGCCTTGTCCGCGATCATAAGTGTCTTATCCTCTTCGTCGTACGCGTAGCACGGCAAGAGAGGGGCACCGACGTCCAGCGCGCCGACACCTGCGGCCGTAGCGGCCGCCGCCTCGTAAGCACGCGTCCAAGTGATGCTAGCCTTGTTGGTCTTCTCAATGCGGACGTTGCGCGCGTTCTTTTCTTGGAGATCCATGTTCGCGAGAGGCTGGATGTCCGCAGGATGGGTGGTGTAGGCGACGAGGTCGAAGTCGGCACGTAGAGGTAGAGTCTCGCCGCAGACGGAAGTGGTGGGCATCTTGGGGTTGTATGAGGACGAGTGAAGCGAAAAAAGGTAGGTTCGAGTGCGAGAGAGCTCGAGGAAGAGAGTTTGAGATACGGTGTTTTGGACGCGTAGAGCAAAGACTAATTAAGTGGCAGTGCTCGACGGATCTGGATTGCTCCGAGATCCGTCGTGCTAACAAGTCCGATAAATCCTGTCTAAACTCTCACTTCCTTGTCTTCCACTCAAGATGACTCGCAAGCTCGCCTTGCTTGAGCTCGCAGCCGGCCATTCTCGGAGAGAGGCTTGGGACAAAGTAAGCAAAACAAAATAGTGAGGACCTTTGAACTGATTTTGCCCTTCCGCCTCTTCCCTTCATGAAAATTGTAAGAGATAAAATTGTTCATTGCATCTCTGAAGGTCCTAAGACCTTTCCCCGGTATATAGTCCTCCAGAGCGGCGCTTTCGGCGGGGTCCTGAAATTCCGATGAGAGCAAATCTCAGAGTCTGGGGGTGGGATTCGGTGTATTTTATGGCTTCGGTGGAAGGATGTAGTCATTTTAGGATGGTCTGCCTCTTCAAAAATTTCTCTGTACCCTTTTGACACCTCAGAAAAATGTCGCGAGTTCGCTAATTATAGGTCACGTTGTGTTACACTGTGACCAGACGCGATCGATTGCCTCGAAGCCATGGAGGATCCTACTGATGAGGTATAGCTGTCAGAGCTCCGGCAAGAAGGTCAGCGCCAGCAAGGTGACGAGCTGCGCAGATATTTCCGCATATGTAAGCTTTGCCGGGGAAGTACCCTGCAAGCGGGTCGCGGTTTTGCCGGAGCGTCGTCTCGGGGTGCCGTGGGACCGAGGAGGGCGTTTTTGAGGGGTCTGAGGTGTTGTTGTAGCCATAGGACGTACTACCGTAGGTGAAAAAAACTCAATCAACTTTTGCCGATCCTTCCCAAACGGGAACGGCAATTGACGGATTGGGACGCTCAGAACTGACCTTCGCTGTGGAGCCATCTCCCTTAAATTGACTCATCCAAGGGGACGGGAGGACTCGGAGATGACTAATAATAAACATTGCCGACTCAATTTTTTTTATCTAGCCCGGAAGAGAAAGAAATGGGCAAATTTAAATGAGCGGACGATTCTGAAAACCGTGTATGTACATCAAGACCATCCTGGGCGGTGGTTATGTAACGTTTGAGGAATCTGAGTAGGCTAAAGTCTAAGTTGATTGAAAATAAAAATATTTTTCCAGGTCGACCTGCGGTTGACATGCTTCTGAATGCCACAGGACGCGACGAAGGTCCTGCCCGATTCTCTTATCTTGGCCCTCTTCCATTGTTCCTCTTCCATTGATTGTTTGACCCCAAGCGATGCCCGCATCATCAAACATTGAATGGAACGGCAGGCTTGATCCGAACCTAGCGGGAAGGGCGCGTCGTGTACAATTCCCGAAAGGGTTATATTGGACATTATTTGACAGCTATTACTAGTGGGATATGTGAGTGGCGTCAAGTCCTCTTTAGGTACGAAAATGCAAGGTGAGTAGGCGTATTGACTCCGCGTTACGTTTCAGTCATACAGATTTCATATCGCACATTAATCCTTGATGCAAAACCGCGAAACCGCGACCCCGAAAGGTGATCGGACAGGGTCAGCGGAGGCAGTTAACTGAGACACTTCTCTGTTTCGTTGCTCACACCACAATGGCCTCTTTTGATCCCCCAGTCATTCTAGCTATTATAGCTGCAAGCCGTGCTGCTGCTGAGCGCGAGAAATTCGAGAAAGTTTGGAAGGAAAGCGTAGGAGATGCAGCCTCCTCTTTTTGACTTGTTCCAATTTATTTTTCCCGGACACAGGTCGATACACGGGCCAAAACTTGGGTCAAGCTCAGGGGGACCCAGTCAAAATACCTCCCTCAACTCCAGTGGGAGGCCAGTGTCGTTGAATATGTTATGTTCTTGTACAAGGAGACAAAGCCGCCGACGAATTCGAAACCATCCAAGGTCTACCCTAGCCGAGCGTTGGGCCCAAATATTCCTCTTTTTGGCCCGTGATTCACTCCACCGACCTTGAACGATCACCGCCTCAGAATATCCGAGAACCTCAAGCCGGAAATAGGATATCTTCGTCCAATTAACATTATCCACCCCGTCTTCTACTCCGATATCGGGAAATGTCCTCACTGCGGATCTGAGGACATCAGTTGGGACTCTTGGACCACAAGTGGCTCACGAGAAGTCCATGGTTTGCGACGAGAGGAAACTGCGCTGGGGTACAAACTCAAGCACAAGGACTGTAGCCCAGATGAAGGCAGCACTGTCCCCAAAACTCGGGTCATTGCGACGACGAATGCAGTTTTCTGGGCAAAGTGGGAGCACTGGAAAATCCCACGTATGTTGACGAAGCTCTTCGCGTCCGTCCAAAGACTGATCAATTGATTTTCAGGTGGGATCCCATATTTTTTCAGTTGCTGCTCCGTGACTCGTGAACTTTTCGACCTGATAATTGAGTTACACCCCTCGAGCACATCCAGTGGTCTCTCGGAGAATATTAAACGTAAAATTTTTCGACTCAATATGGACGTGTTGAGGTAGTGGGCCCAGGTCCTCTAGCGCCAGTCGACAGCAGATCCCGCAATGTCGCCGTGCAAGGGATGAAGCAAGGATGGAATGCTTGATATATGCACGTGCTACTGACTAATCCCCGGAAGCTCCTGGCAAGCATGCGCACACACACTACCACAGTGTCGGGCTGACTGAAGATTTAGAACTCCACATTTTGGAGTATCACAAGCACTCATTGGAATATCTTGAAACGTACCAGCAGATGTATACTGCTCCTGGATCTCTGCCGTTTTTCGCATCCTCCGTGCAGCCGTTCTCCGCCCCGAATGAGGGAGGGAAATACAATGACACCTCAATTACGGACAATCTCATTCGGGACGTGTACATGGCCTTTGTAGAACGCACACGTAACGAAGAGTCTGGCGAATACCTGAGCCCGGGTATGTTCATTTTGGTCTTGGTCCGCCGTCTTTTGTTTATGCCATAAACCAGGAATTTGTTTGAGTGCTGATAGCACATTCAAGGCCGCTGGGAAGGCTAAGAATGGTCTTGAGCTCCAGAATGCTCTGTGCCATGATTTCGTGCTCCGACGGAATATCCGCATTGCGTCTTCCAGGAAGGGTGGGAGCAGCTCCAGCTTGGACACATCCGTGCAGTCGACATTCGGTTCCCATCATGCCCGCCTCGTGAATCACTCGGCCTTGGTCTTGAACAACATTCTACACGCCGAAGCTGCAAAGGCCAAATCTGGTGTCGATGTTAAATTGCTTCGGCCAATGCTGATGGATGTCGATAGCGGTGAACGGTTTGGTCTAGGCTCTTCTCAGCATAACGACACATTGGCGGATTGCTCGAGAGCGAGTCCAATGAGAATCAGCTGTTGAACCAGATACTGGATAATCCTGCAGATCCACAGACGGTCCTCAAGGACTTGAATATTGATCCCATTCTATTGTTTCAACCACAACAAGCTCCTGGTTCGTCCCCAGCTGCGTCTGCGAAACCTGTGCGTCGGATATTTTTGAATTGATGAATTGTCTCACCTACGGAAACAAGGTCAATATATCCAGTACATCGAGCACATCTGTCTCGTCGAGCAAGCGTAAGGAGCCGGACACCCCTACCATCGCTGATTCTCCTCTGGAACCACTCAAGAAACAACGTGTTTTGGAAGAAGAGGTATTTATCCATGTCTCGTTTCGAAATGACACATACTAATTTTTACCCATGAGAACATTGCCAAGCCCGCGGTTCATTTGGTTTTCAATTTAAATTTACCTCGAGTTCCTGTGGTCCCAAGTACCATGGTTCCCGGGAACAACCTCGGTGGACTGACTGAATTGTTGCCGCTACCCGCACAAACAGATCCCACGGTTCCGCGTCTGACGCGCTCAGCACGACTCTTTTTGGCGGGGACAGGTGCAAATCCCAAGTCCCTGGAAATCCTTTGAGGCAGCGAGTTCTTCTTATTCATGAATATGAGAGAGGAACTTCGTTGGAAATCCTCGGATATGACCTCCAGAAAATGGGTTGAAGCCACAGCTCTATATAATGAGCGCCTCGGATTTGGATCGGTGGCCAAGAGGCCCTGCGCCCTCTCTGAGAAGCTGGGGGAAATAGAGCGTATAATTCTCAACCGAATTGCTACAAACAACTTTCAATGTGAGCATTCACTCCCAGTTCTGGTCAACTTTCACTCACGAACACGCCTTATAGCTGGCAAGAAGGACAATAAATTCTGGACAAGACACTGCTTTTCAGTTGCTCTTATAAAAATCGAGTCTCGCAATACGGATGTGAAGAGTTCAACAGTGAGTTCAATTACTTACTTACCTTCGTATTTGTTCCTTTCGCTGCCACTCGGAACTGATCAACTGCAGGACCAAGGAAGCGCTATCTGTAAAAGGTGCCACAAGATCATGTACCCCAGAATTCCAGGATCACCGGAAAACCACAAGAAAGGATATTGCTCTGACGGATTCAAGCAGAAGATTGATAGGGTTGACAAAGCGGAACTCGCCCCTTGGCCCCAGCCTGCAGGGTTATTCACCACCGGTTCTGGTTTCCACCCACTTGCCTTTTTGGCGGTGATTCGAGAAGTATACGAGAAGGTTGTGGCTGAAGCTGACGCAAATGTTAGCATGGAACACGAAGTGTTTCTAATGATGCTTCAGCGGCCTGGGCAGATCATTACATCCGACACTGGTGCTTTTCTTGCCTTTGAGATCCTCTCTGAAAAGGCTGACTTCCCTTATCTCGTTTTCACTTGCTCAGACTCAGCCCGTGTTTGGGGATTGACTGGGCGTTTTGGCACTACTTTTGCCGAAACCGGCCGGTCAAGAGGCGTGCGTGCGGCTGGGGAAACCCACCACATGCTGAAGGCGCGTCCCCGGACAAACGCACGACGGGGGCAACGCAACCCAAACACGAGCCTCAGCGGGGTTTAATTTTATCGCAACAGGATGTATTAGGGATATTACAAGTCGACGTACTCCGCGTGTAAGGGAACTAACAAATCTAAGTGTCTCCAATAAACCTTGAAGGCCTCGGACTTCTAGCATCCCATCGCCTAGACTGCGTCAGGGCTGACTCCACCCGCAAGAGCTCCGTCGTACTGCCGATTCTGAAGGTGTGCGCGGTCCACGCGGGGAAGCCAAATCTCGCTGCAGCGGTCCAAAATTTCTTTCGCGTTAAGAAAATCAAGTTGCCACGCTTTTTGCGGTGCGCGAATGGCAGCATGTCGCTTGGGATGTGAGATGGTTCTTGAACGGCGCATCTGGGATCCGACGGCTCGCTCTGTCGGCATAACATTGTGTCTTCCCCTTTCGGTCCCTTTGTCTTCATATACGGGAGATGTAGGTCGCGCGAAGATGGATTGCTCAAATCAGAGAATGTCGGGATCCGGCCGCATTTGACAGGTCCTTGAGCTGGAGAGCTGGAGACAGACAGGATTTCACCCAGGCGCATCTGGCCCCAGAACGCGCAGCACGCTGTCACGAAGACTGCAGCATCTCTCGGGTCGTCGTGGTCGAGGCAGCGCTCTAAGACATCGAGCATGGCCGCAGTGACCCTATCGCATAGGGATTCTCGAACTCAAGGTTTGGGTCACCGACTTTGTAGTGTGCACCACTGCTGTGTGGAGCATCCTTACCGCTGCCTCGTACACAAGCACGGGACACCGTGGCGCAGAAAAGATTGCAGCGAGCACGTTGTGACTGTGCCTGAAACAGCGATCGTCTCGCGACGACCTTCATTTGAACCAGGCGGCTCGCTAACGAGTAAGGCGGCAGTAATACTTGCTCGACGTTTGCGGGCATATGATGTGCCTGCAGAATTACTAATCGCACGATAGCGCAGAGCTGACGGAGTCGGTGACAATGTGGAAGGCTGCAGTATGCTGCCTTTCCCCGCCGAATGCAAGCCCCGACCAAGGTTTGAGGACCGACGGTACTCCCAAATAAAGCCTGCGCCAAACGGGCATCCGGTAACACTCCACACAAACATCCGGATCCAGGCGTGAAGACTGGACCCAGCGCATAACCAGCTGAGGATAGCACAGAATTCTGCACGCGTAGTGGCGGAGAGATGTCGACACGACAGGGCGCCGGCAAAACTGGTAACCCGGAGCTCGAAGCAACCTGGGGTGAAAAATTGCATCATGTAGCAACGGGGATGTGCAATTCAACGACCTAACACTTGAGTGATGCGTCGAAGAATGCGACTGTGCGGCCATACTCCCCTTAGGGCGCGCAGAGCGGAACCCAAGCAGTAGCTAGCAGTGTAGTCGGCGATGCCGAGGCTACGTCAAGCGTCTGCATTGACACCGAATGCAACCGTGCCCGTACAGAAGGACTACCATAGGGTTCGGTGAATAACTGGGATGTTAGTAACATATAAGGCCCTGTTCGGGATCCCCAATTAAAAGTCCAATTGCTAATTTTCCCTGCCAAACACAAAAATTTAGGATTTAGAGCCCACACGTTTGGCAGGGAAAATTAGGAATTGGATGTTAATTGGGGATCCCGAACAGGGCCTAAGTTATTAACATCGTGTTAATAACTAGGTGCCGGGGGTTGCCCCGTCTTTAACCTTGCTTTGGCTTGTTACTTTCTAATGGCGATTATGGAAGGGGACTTTATTTGCGACTCCCGAAAGTTTTAAGTTGGCGACAGACAACTAGATAGCTTTACGTTTGCGAAGACGACGACGCTGGCCGCCCTTCTCATGCCCGTTTGTGCTCCCTCCCGGCCCCCGATGTACTCGCCCCGTGCTTGTGGCTGCTGCCTACCCATGCACGTTAGTCAGCAGATTGACCATCTGACACCAGACAAGTACTCGTCATCGACCCTTCATCAACTGGCCCGTTTACTGACGCCTAACTAGCAGGACACTGTGAGCCGGAACCCTCGGGTGTGGAGGGGGGGTGGAAAGCCGAAGCTAAGTTGGTCTGAATTTGAGCCGCGTCGCCGCCCATGGTGAGACCAATGCCGTCGAAAGCGCCGAGTGGGCTAGAGGCAATGGGGGTCCAGCGCACAGGGGCGGCGCTGGGGTGAATGTAGAAGTCCCCCGGGGTCTGCGGATAGAGCGTCGGGCTTAAGGAGGACGACGTCACGGCACGTTGACGGGGAGATGTGGACGGTGCAACGGGCGGGTCACCGTTCCTGCCGGGAACAGCGGCAGGGGCGAGTGGATTCGTGGGTGTAGTCGGAAGTGCGAGATCAAGCAGCGGTGTAGTGCTCGGGAGCTGCGCTGCCGGTGTATGCTGGGCCTTCTGTGGTCCGGTGTCTGCGACGGGCACCGGGGTTGGCGTCACGGACCCTGCTGCATCGACGACTGGTGCTGCCAGCGCTGCCACTGCCATGGTACGGGCCTGGAAGCCCACGACGCCAAGATACCGCGGTCGAGCCTGCATAGGCTCCTCAAGGATAACGGCTTGGACCGGATGTCCTGCGGCGCGTTAGTCGGCAGCTGGTGCCGGCATGGTAGGTGTTTAAGGACATACCGGGAAGCTTGCGATCTCGCCAAAAACGACAGTGCGGTAATCGTGCTCCGGGCGGACCATCCCCGAGCTAATGACAAAGAGTCCCTGCTGTCGTTCGTGTGTGACGGTCGATGTAGACCGCACCCGACTCGGAGTACCGCATTGCCGAGGAAGCGAGAGCCGTGGTCTGTGAGGACATCACAGAGTTAGGTGGGCATAAGGGAAGCATCAGGGGCGAGGTGGGAGGAAGGGAGTAAGGCGAAAGGCGCTGCCTCGACCAAGGCCTGCGCAACAGTCAAAAAATGCTGCGAGGATGATGGAGGCAATGCGCTGTTTGGCTGTGTGAGGATCCAAGACCACAGAAAGACGCCATGGGCCAAAACGGCGGAAAAGTTCCCCCTAGTATTTGGTTGCTAGATGGTATTATTTGGTGGTATAATGATGAGAAGGAACGGCGATGTCCGGAGAACGTAATCACAGATCGGCGTGTACATTTGCTTATTAATTCAGACCGTGGGGGACCTAGCTTTTATCAAAGCAAGGTGACTGTTAATTACTGTTATTAACAAGGTGGCCCAACACGCCCTCGAAACGGCTGTGAATAACTGTGAGTAACCGTCAATCACAGAGCCAGCCAGTGGCAGCCACAGGCCATGTATTGTGCGCGTACCATATGCAGAGTGTTCTCAAACTTGTCGTACTTGAACTGGACCTCATTGGCCACCCACTCTGCTCTTTTCAGACCGTCGGAGACAGCTCGGAGCCTTCATACATCAAGGGGCAAAAGGCTCCGCAGTGGACGCCACTCTTCTCACCAGGCGTCTGACACCTACAGGTATTTTTTCCAACTGTTTCTGAGTTAGTTACTGGCCTAAAGGTTATTAACAATGTGAATTACAATTGTTCACAGGTTAATAACTGTTATTAACAATTTTGTTTCTAACTGGTGTGAATAACTACCTCCGGAGGGTCTATGTTACTAACACCTGTTACGAACTCGCTGGGAGTTGTTAACCGAACCCTAGACTACCAGGCTGGTGCGCTAGGCGGCGATGCAGCGTGGACGGTTTGCACCGGATTAACTAGCGGCGCAGCGGCCGATCTAGGGCTTGATTCGACAGAACGAGACGGCCTCGTCAAAGACAGGCTGACGCAGCTGATCCTCAGATTTGAGGACTGGTCACTTCTGTATCAATTTGGCCGCGGGCATTCTGCTGTGTGCTCTACTTCGCATCTGCGAGAGAGGTAGGTGCATCCGAGCGAAAGCTCAAAACATTTGGCAACAAATCCGGTGTCGTAGGCGCACTGCCGTAACCGTGCTTCATGAACGCTATGTTCACACCGCGTTGTAGTATTACTGCCACTGGTGCATCTCCGCACACTCAGTGATACGGCGCAAACATCGGTCGGATTAGCCGCCCCATCAACCGCGTCGGCGTTGGAGATACCCCTTTTCGGTTGAAGTTTTTACCTCGCAGGGGCTAGGCTGTCTTTTGACAACCTTCCGAATAATCTCAAATGAGAACCCTGACTTCTGAACGGTGGGCGCACGCAGGCGCCCCGAACCGTCTCAGCCTTGATGGCCATCTGGAATCTAAGAACAGAAATGAATACAAGTGGGACCGCGCGAGTAAGTAAGCTTTCGGGACGGGTACTAATATCTGCATGGATACGATGAGTCCACCCGATGGCGACCGCAGTCCGAATCGCAGATTCGGTGGATGGAACGGCCAGGAGATATGCTGTATATAAGGCTCAAACGTCTTCGTCTCGGCACGCGGGCACGAGACGGAATGCGCGGGCGCTGGCTCTGTGTCGCGTCAAGGTACACAGACCTAGACACTCTGTGTTCTGAGGCACGCGGGCCTAGAACGTCTTCGTCTCGGCACACGGGCAAAAGACGGGAGCCCAAGCCCGCGCAGGCGCTGGCTCTATCTCGCGTCAAGGTACGCAGACCTAGACGCTCTGTGTTCTGAGGCATGCGGGCCTAGAACATCTTCGTCTCGGCACGCGGGCACGAGACGGGAGCGCAAGCGCGCGCAAGCCCTGGCTCGTCGGCACACAGGCCCTGAGTTCTGAGGCACGCGGGCCTAGAAAACCTTCGTCTCGGCACGCGGGCACAAGACGGGAGCCCAAGCGCGCGCGGGCGCTGGCTTGTCGGCACACAGGCCTTGAGTTCCGAGGCACGCGGGCCTAGAACACCTTCGTCTCGGCACGCTGGCTCGAGACGGTAGCCCAAGCGCGCGCAGGCGCTGGCTGGTCGGCACATAGGCCTTGTGTTCCCTTTACGACCCCCGCCCATCCAGCTATGCTGCTCCGGCGCAACCGGCGCCACCCATACATAGGAGCCCCCGCGCTCCCGCGAGGATTAGTGGGGGTGCTGGGTAAGTCGGTTGTGTCGTTTGCGCTTCGCGGAGCGCAGCGAAACGCTGGAGAAAAGAGAATGAGATACGGTGATGGTAGTAGAAACTCACCGGCTCCTTTGTAATTCGGCTCATTGTGTTAGGTTCCACCGTCGGTGCCATCGGGGCGCAATCCATCGGACCCGAAACCGTCTTCTGGCACGTGGACCAGGATGCTTGCTGGCGTGACGATGCAGCAGCGACATCAGTGAAGCAGCCCTCTCTTTGATAGTCGCTGAAATGAAACAGCGATCTCGCTCAGTGCAGAACGCCTAGCAAAGCCCCGAAACGCGAATGGGGGCACGCGAAGGGGACTTATTGACAAGCAGCTCCTTGGTGACTGAGCGCGCCGTCGAGAATCGAGATGATCGTGGAGGTGTCTTTTCCGGGTTGCCCTGAAGCTGGGCGGCTTTTTGGCGAACGGCGAATGGAACGAGAGGAGCGCAAGGGACGAAAAACGGTTGAGAGCGCGAGCCCTAGCGAGCGCGCGTGTTGTGGGCGATGGACGCCCTCGACGCGCTGGTCTGAAGCACCTCGGCTTTGTCCGTGTTGTGCTTCAGCCTTCAGCTGGGCTCGTGCCGGATCTTGGCATGAAACACCGTATCCGCTGCGCCGTGTTCGTGCCTCACGGCCGTCTCGCGGATACTTTCAGTTCTCTTCAAACAGTATGCCAGTTACACCATCCCAGCAGATGATACAACACCTGAGGTACTCTTCACAGAGCTGAACG
Source organism: Mycena rosella (assembly GCA_029378255.1). Taxonomy (NCBI): domain Eukaryota; kingdom Fungi; phylum Basidiomycota; class Agaricomycetes; order Agaricales; family Mycenaceae; genus Mycena; species Mycena rosella. The sequence continues at coordinate 16,941 of JARKIE010000736.1, forward strand.
GCATTAAATACCTGCGCATTGACGCGCTTCGCACCATTGCATCCTCATCTATTTAGGAGAACATGTCTACATATTCTCCGTCGCAATTAATATCTCTCTCTTTTTAAAATCGCGTGTATCCAAAGCCTTCGAACTCCGCCAGGAAATCAGCGAATTGGCGCTAGACCACGTAGCGCCACGTCCTCAGTCAAAGTGCTGGGGCGCTTCGGCGCCCCGGCGCGCTCTTGTATACTAGCACATTAGTCAAGGTGTTCTTTCTGTCCTCATCATCGTTGAAGGTCCGCATTTTACGGGACGAGGAGGGTGTTCGTAGTGCGGAATCAGCCCCGGGTTTCTTGAGCAAGAATGTCCGCCGCTGGGCAGAGCACGCGGACAGTGTGTTCGTGCAGCAGCACATGTTCCGCGTGTAGTAAGAAGTGCAATGTCGTCTATGAGATGCAGGTCTCGCCGCGAGGGTGCGCCCGAGCGTGTTCGCAGCGGTGGGATGCCCCACGGATTCGGGTATGGCGCGTCGACATGCATACAGCAAAGGTGGCACCATGAGCTGCACACGGGGAACAACCCGCGCATATGCGGGCGGCTCTGCGTGTGCAACTTTTGACGCTGGATGTGACCGTGTGCGTGAGTCGAATGGCCGTGGTGCGCAGTCGCGAGATACACCACGAGCTGCACGTGGGGAAAAACCCGCGCATGCGTGGGCATCTCTGCGCGTGCAGCTTGCGTTGCATGCGAAGGTGTGCGCTACGGCCGTGCGTGCGAATCGAATGGCCGTGGTGCATTGCGAGATAGATGCACCACAAGCTGCATGCAGGGAACAACCCGCGGATACGCGCATGCAGCTTGCGGCGCTGGATGTGACCGTGCGTGCCACGGCCGTGCGCGTGAGTCGAATAGCCGTGGTGCGCGGTGGTAATTCGAGATGGGGAGATGGGCACAAGAATTGAGCACCCCTATTGAGCGCGCGGAACCGGATATGCGGCCAGCCCATGGCAAGCAGAGGCCGTTTCCCGGCATCTGAAGCCCACGGAATGAGCCAAGAATTGGATTGCACCGCCACCGACCTGCGCAGGTGTCCTCTTTGAGTCTCTCATGCTGTTTACCCTTTTATGCGCTCTGAGCGTCCCGTTCAATGGGATCCTCGTCCGCTATCGGGTCAGCTCTCATCCAAAACTCTCGGTAGAAGATGGCTCAGTTCCTCTGGCCCCCACATTCATTGGCGTCGCAAAACGCGTCTGGAGATTACAAGGTATGGAAGGATTAACCAAGGGTTTAAGTGGGTAGTTTTCCTTCGATTACTGTTGCATCCTCACCATTTCATTACATAGTTCCCACTATAATGGGCGCGTTCCTTACGACCTTGCTCTTCCCGTTCTCGAGGCCCAAATTATACTTCTCGCCGTCGCCGATGTATACGCAGGGGATACCCTCCAGTTTATTCGCCGTGCTGCTACACACTGCTCTCGTTGTCACTGTCTACCGGTATTTAACTCCTAGCACCCAACGCACTAAGCTCATGCTCACGCAGGGCCATTGTAACGCCCCGCAAGCTGGATCCGCTAAATGCTAGAGAAGCGCTCCACATCTTGTTCTCCGCCCACGAACGCAAGAAGCCCTGGGCCATCTATAAGATCCCCGGGCTGCTAACCGCCGTCCTCGCGATTCAGGCACTCCGAGGCATCCACCCCTTGTATTCGCACGCCGGTAACCCAGAATACGGCGTCCGACAAGGGATTCTCGTCCTTGTGGCTCTCCTCGGCACAATCGTTATCGCGCCGCTTGAAGTCATCGTGACGCGCTTGGCTTTGCAGCGCAACTACGGCGGCCTGTCGTTCGACGATGTGTTGGACGTTGAATCTGCCCTTCCATTGACTGCCCTTCCATTGACTGCCGCTCGGTCTACTCCTCCCGTCGCCGCACCGCCAATTGTGGCCCCGGTTCAGTCCAACCCAGAAGCACAAACAACCGATGTCACTGAGCTATCTGAGAAGGCCACTCATCCCGTCGACAAACCCGTCGAAGTGGAAGGCCCAACGACAACGGTCAAACCTGTCGAGATTTTAGCGGCCGCTTCCAATGGAGCCGACCTCGAACGGGGACCGATTGCTGTCGCCTCCGAGTCGGACAATGTCGTCGTTCAGTTCGTACACACCTTAGACCCATTCTTCATCCGACTAATGACTAGCACAGTGTCCGCAGTGAGAACGCGCCGTACTTGGGTCTCATAGATTGCGGCAAGAAAATAATCGCCGAAGAGGGCTGGCCAGTGCTGTACCGCATGTGGTTCCTGACCTTTCTGGGAATTTTCCTTAGACTCTGACCGGCCTGGGGGAATGGGACTTGGTGAATTATAACTATCTAAGACCATGCGCGTTTGCTGCATTCTACTTGAGTCAACCTGCCGATCCCATTTTAGATCATGTCATGTCGATCGTTTTATGCGCTTTGACTCAAGTCTTTGACACTCCCATTGGGATTCTCATACGCTACAGAGTCAGCTTCCACCCACAAGTCTCGGTAGAAGATGGCACAATCTCTCCAGCCCACCGTTTATCGCTGGGTGACCCTTCGCGCTCCAATATCTAAACTCATGCCAATGCAACGCCCCGCGCTGGATCCTCTACACGCCAGGGAAGAGCTGCACATCTTGTTCTTTGCCTACGAACGCAAGAAACCCTGGGCCATCTACCAGATCCCCGGGCTGCTCCCCGCCGTCCTCACCAACCTCGCATTCCACACATTCGCGCTGAAACCTCTCCAGAGCGCTATTCTCTCCCCGCATTTTTCCGAGGCTGGACTTTCGGTGGGCTCGAATACATCCATGCGGTCCTCCTAGGCACAATTGTCGCCGTGCCGCTCGAGATGATCGTGACGCGCTTGCCGCTTGGCTTTGCAGGGCAACTACGGCGGCTTGCTGTAACAATGCCGTTTGCCAATTGAATCTACTGCCGCGCCTAATGTCGGCTGGTAGCAATCCTTACTCCGGTCCAGTCCGACGGAGAAGTGCAACGTCATGGTGCAACCGATATAACTGAACTATCGGAGAAGGCCTCCTGCCCTTTCGACACCCGCGGAAGTCGAAAGCCTGAAAGCAGCCGGGAGTGTAACCGCTGGTATAAATGGAGCCGACCTAGAACGGGGGCCTATCGTTGCTGTCGGCTCGGGCGACAAAGCCGTCGTCTAGTCCGTCGACCGCAGCTTCCACCCGTTTATCCCTGAACTAATGCCATGACTCGCAGTCGGCGCAGCGAAACGCGCCGTACTTGGGCTCATAGATTGCGGCCAGAAAATCATAGCGGAGGGTTGGCCAGTGTTCTACCGCATTTGATTCCTCTGTTTCCTCGGGAATTATTTTTATCTGACCGGCTGCTGAACGGGACACGGTGATGGGAACCCTCGGTTTGAAACGGGAAACCTTCGTACATTCCGATTTAGATAATAAGTATATAAATTCCTACAACGATGTGCAGCTTCTATTCGAACCTAGAGGATCTTAGCGACCTCGCCATCGATGGCCTCGGGAGTGGTCGTTGACGCCCAACGATTGACGACCACGCCCTCCTTATTAATGAGGAATTTCTCAAAATTCCACTAAACATAGTTTCGTGAGGACGAAACAATCGAGCAATCAGGCGTGATACTGACCTTGATCCGCGCAAGGCCCAGAATGCCGGATTTCTCAGCCTTTAGCCATTTGTACACCTCGTTCGTGTTGTCGCCGTTTACCTCCGATTTCTTCATGAGCGGGAACGTTACGCCGTGGTTAACGACGCAGAACGTGGCGATTTCCTCGTCACCGCCGGGCTCTTGGCCTCCGAACTGGGGGAGAGGATGGGTGAGACAGATATGCAGAAGGACTACGCCGACGTACCTGGTTACACGGGAATCCGATGATAACAAAGTCCCTCTCCTTGTACTTTTCGTACAGAGCTTGTAAACCTAGACAAGAACTGAGCGGGATCACGACAGGATCGCAGCAGAGATCGCGCACCCTTGTACTGGGGGGTGAAGCCGCAAGCACTGGCGGTGTTGACAATCAGCACCGTCTTGCCTTTGAGCTCGGCGAAATCGAAGACGGAGTCGTCTTTCTTGGTCGCCTTGAGGGTATAGAAGGTGGACATGGTGGCCGTCGCAGCGAAAGAACGGGAAATGGGAATGGGAACGCGGGGAGATAGGAAGACGATAGATGGAACGGGAACAGAGAGACGATCTTAAAAGCATGCGCGCGGGGGCTAAGTCATGCACACGCCATGCGATCGATGTCCGGAACCCGAGGTGCCCGAAGCCGGAAATGACAAATGTGACACCATCACCCCGATTTAGATAGGGGCTAGTTCGGCGAGTCCCTCTCTTGTCAGAGCCTTGAATCGACGCGCATATCTGCGGTTGTGAAACTTTTCGAGGCCCGCCTTCAGCATCTTCAACAACGACGTGTATCGCGCAGGCTTCTGGGAAAGGACCGTGTGGAAGGCGTGCATCCCGAGCCTGCCCGAAACTTCAGTAACTCACTTGCGCGCACCATATCAAGACGCACCCAAGTAACCGCGGCCTTTTGGATACCGGATCGTCCCCCGTGGGCCTGGAAAACTGTGTGGAGGCCTTGTTTCGAATCGCCGCTTGAACAATAACTAATCATCTGCTTGACGGTGTCTACACGCGCCTGTAAGCAGGAGCGAACGCCAAGCAGCAGAGACCCCACCGAGAAGGAAAGGAGCGTGTCTATTGGTGTCTAGGCCCCAGTCCCGGATGTACCCGTTCATCTTGAGCGCAGAGAGGAGAAAGTTCTGGTAGATGTTCAGATACACGACGTGGAACGTGTTCAGGTTGGTGTCGGTGAATATGATGTGGCTTCTGGCCTTCGCGAGTCTAAAAACGAGTCAGTCCGCAAAAAGAACGGACGAAAAGAGTGCTATAAACTGGAGCATTTTGTGACGGAATGCGGCGCCCGGTCGCCGTCCTCGACTGACAGTCAGAGTGTTGTTTAGGTCTGCGGGGTACCGATTAGCGCTTAGACAACGACTGCAAGGGGATCTCGATACCAGTCCCGTAATATCTGCTATACTCCACCGACACAGAGAGATCGCGGGTGTCAATTACATACCCACACCACGGGAAACCTAGTCAAAGATATCAATTAGATAAATTGCGCCAATCAAACGAAGGCATTACCCCGCTCGTGCGGAATGGAATTCAGTTGCTCGTCGTAATCAAAGTTCGTTAAGGTTTTCTCTTTCGAGATGAAACACCCATACTCTTCGTGACCTAACCAAAGAAATCTCAACAGACGTTGCAGAAGCTACGCAGCACATACCGCTATTCATCATCGCCAGGAATCCCTTGGCCTTCGAAAGGCTAGTAGTGATGAACATGTAATCATCTGTTTGCCGCAAGAGCGCCTGGATGGCAGGACAGTAAGAAGATATACGACGAGAGGGACCAGCCACAACATACACTTTGCGGATCCTCGGTAAATCTTCCAAATCGCTTCTCGAGATCCCCATAAAAAAAGGAGCAAAGGATACTCGAAAGCACGGATCCCTGTGGGATTCCGATCGTCTGCCGGTAGTAGTCCTCGCCGATCTAGAAAAAGAACCGTGAGCCACGCCAAATGAGCTTAAAACCTTGCTTGCTTGCCTTCACGATGTTCTCTGTGATGTGCTCTTCCAGAAGCTGAAGAATTTCGTCCTTTTCGGATCGGGAATACCTGACCTGCGAAGACGGTCATTCAACGACGCCGACGGGGCGGCCTGGAAATACCCACCTGATCCACGAAGATCGTATGGTGCAAAACATTCGCGAGATCGGTCGCAACTTTCAAAAAGTGGGGATAGTCGTCTTCACTCAAAGATCAACGATCTGGACCATAGGATCGAAATGCATGCGCACCATCGGGGATGGCTTTCTGGACGTAATTTCGCTTGACATTCCCCGCCTCGGACGCGACCTTGCCATACCGCTGGATCATATACACATCCTGTAAAAAACTGGAGTCAGCTCGAGCGCCCCTGGAATATCGAACCTGTACCTCCGAAATCAGCTCACGGAGGATCTCGAGCAGCTTGATCTGCGGTATGGTATCGAAGCACGCCTGCACGTCAACCTTGACAAAGTAGAGTTTGGGCCTGGCGCAAGAAATCAAAATCAGGCTCGCTCGCTTCGGCGTCGCGGAAACGGCGCTGGAAGGAGAAACGCACAAATTTCCCGCGTCGTTCCGAGGCAGCCGCGCTTTGAACTGCTTCAGGCGGATGTACACCTCGTTGGTACTGAACACCGACGCCCCGATGAGCTGCGGGCGGGTGTCCTGACGCGCGAAATTAAGACGGTGCATGCATGCATTAGAGCTTAGCTGACACTTACCCGTTCGTAAGTGAGGATCCTGAATGTAGCCTGCAGGACTTGATTGATAGATTGCCCCTAGCAAACAGGCAAAGGCTCAACACCCGCCACTCATTTCACGGCCAAATGAGAACAACCTACATTCTGCGCCGAATTTTTGCGTTTCAGATTAGCTATCGGCCGGACCCCGTTCTCTTTCGGCAACAGGCGCACGAACGAGAAGCCCAACTTGCGCTGGCGCAGGATTTGATTCGCTTCCACCTGTGCGGGGCGTTCAACTGCAACGAAGTAAAATAAATTTAGATCCCAGATCCCACCTCCGTCATCTTCTCGAACGTCGCGCTCGTCAGGTGCTCGATCAGCGGCTTGCAAAGAAACTCCCAGTCGTCCTGACGAAAATAGAGGACGTGATTCCGAAGCGCCGACGATTCCGTAACGTAGAATGTAGTCTTTCACCACGCGTGGGAACATTAAGCAGGGTACATGCGCGCAAAATGCAAAATGGAAACAGACCTTCAGCAGCGGCAGGAGGAAGGCATCGAAGTACCAGTACAAAAAGTCTTCCAGAAGCTCTCGGCGCTTCAGCGCGTCCGACACAGGGACTCGCGTCTGGCGCGCGCCTGATCCCGGCGGCATCAGCCACTCGCACGCAGAGGTGCTGAACCCCTGGATGATCAGGTGCAGCGACAGGCTCTCATACCGGCGGCACGCAATGAACGCCTTAACGTCTGTGCCGACGCGTCGCGTGAATTCCACCAGCCGAAAAGGGTGCTAATGAAAGTGCTCACGGCGAAGGACGTGCTTGAAATTGTTGTCCGAGCCCCAGAACGCCTTGGGGATCACGGCCTTCGAGACCAGCACGGCATACCGGTACACCTTGCCCCGCGCGTCAGTGCGATCCGGCCCCAGAAATTATGGCTGTGTGGACCTCGATATGGCTACATGAGTACTCGACAAAGCGCGGTTTTGTCTTGGCGTGCAGTGCCGCCTGCGTTAATCCAGCGGGCTGTACGGTGTTTCCTTCAGAGTCAAACGAGATGTCCAGGTTACCGATTTCTGCGTGCGCGGTGCCGAGGACGTATTCTCCGCGATGAGCTCCTAATACCCCCGCGTCATCGTGAGAACGCCTCGGACTGCGACGGTCAACAGTGGGAAAGGCGCACAAGAATACAACTGCTGTCTATATCCTCCGCTGGAGCGCTTTGACCTAATGGATCGACATGATGCCGGGGAAAGAAAACAAACGGAGATTACTTACCTTTGATGGACACGCGTGGTCCCGTAACGGCTTGTACCCACACTTCCCATGTCGCCAGATCATCTTCTCCAGCAGCGGGATCACCTCTTTCAGCCTTTTCGGAGTCTTGAAAGTTCCCTGTCAAGCGTTCGAATTAAGCTTCCCCGTCCGACAATCAAAAAAAGGAAATAAAAGGACCTTGATTTCTGCTTCTCTGTCGTTGAAGTTGGGAAGCTTAAACGACTCCCATTTGGACGCGGTAAACTTGAACGGACTGGCGAGATTGTACTGCCGCGCAAAGACATATTTGGCGAGGTGACGCCGCGTCGTCCATCTGCTTCCGCGGGTCAGGGTCCACGTAAGGTGCTGGCAGTGGTGTGCCCTTGCCCTTGCCCTTGTGTTTCGGCTGGGCTCGGTTGAGGCGGTTAAGAATATCTGCGAACCAGACACGTGAATAATCAGGTATCGAGGGGCAAAGCGGGGGCGGCTACGCTTCGGGGGTAGACCAACGGCTATCTCTTTGGAATGCCACTGCAACATCGCACGCCCGTAAAAGAGCCGTCCTCGCACCAAGAGGATTTTAGCGGGGATACTCTACAAATCTGATGAGGCGGGCACTGGACGCGGTGATCGGAACGCACTCGTGCGTCTTGCTTGGAGCGGGGCGGACGAGAATCCGGCCTTGCTCAGCTTCGGCGCGCTTCGCGGGCCCGCGGGGGCCCTCGTCTGAGACCGGCAGCGGCCGCTTCGTGGCTCGCTTGGGCGGCGGCTCGGCAGTGAACAGCTGCAGGTTGTCAAGGTGGATGTACAGTATCGGCTCGCCTATGAGCTGGCAGAGACAGTCGTTCGGCAGCGCGACGAAGAGGCTCGTATCCATGAGCAGATGCAGCATCGCGTCCGTACCGATTCTACACGCGCGCTGTTGAATGGGCGCCGGCCTGGGAGCTGTGGAGGGCACGCACCGCTGGTAAAGCATCTCCCACTCGGGGCCTTGCAGCGCGGTGATGTTGGTGTTGACATGGAAATTGACAATGCCGCTGCGCAGGTTGCGCTGCAGCTTTCGGTCATCCTTTGTGCGCGCCGGGAACGTGAGCATACGCGCTCAAAAGTCAGACGCCACGCGACGTACGAGAAAGTAGCCAGCGGTGATTAAATTCTGGGCCTGTTTTTTCCCCGCTGCTTTGAGTAGCTTCTCCTGCGCCCGCTCTATCACCTAGTTTGGCGTCGTGAGCAGCGCGCCAAACTCGGTTTAATAGCACGAACCTCGCGTATGCCGGACATGGGAGGCGCATATTGACAGCGGCGCTTGTCCTCGCATTTCAACCCAACGACTGCTGTATTGACCAGCGCTGTATATGCAGCGGAGTCGGTATCGCCGGGAATGAAAGGAAACGGAGGCTGGTCGAGTATTTCATCGAGATACGAGCGCAAGTCGAGCACAGTGGCATAATATTTGTTCAGCAACCTCAACGTGAGCCGAGGTCTGCCAGACATGGTGGTCTCGGAGGTCTCAGATGAGCGGGAGAGTTCGGTTTTGTGACACCCACAACGCGATCACGTGGTTATGTCACACCACAATGGACTAGAATCGGAGCGGCAGGCGTTCGTGGGACTTCTGGGACTAAACTGGTGTTTATAGTCAATCAGAGCGAGAGATTACATTCAGATCCGCCTGAGACAGATCTATTCGTCTAAGTAATAAGTACATACGATCCAAAGCTAAATTTGCGGGGTTTCATTCGTATCAAACGTCGGCGGGGCGAACAGCTTGCTGCGCGAGGGTACGAGTCAAGAATAAAATAGCGCGTGTATCGATCTCGAAGGCTGCTGTGGATCGACTCGTCGGCGGCGAAAGAAGCATGCGGGTCCACAGCAAAGAGTCGTCCGCAACAGATCATATGTACGCCGTTGATGTCCGTCTGGGTCCTATAACAGTGATAGGTGGTGCGGGAATTAATTCGAGAATATTAGAATCCGGAGTGGATGGCCCAAATAGGCGGAATTGTTCCAGATGTGAGGGCCTGGCAGTTGGGAGGTTTCCATACCATTCCAGTCGACCCTAGCGAAGTCCCCCGGTGACAGCTGCGACCCCTAGCGATATTGGTGGAAGAAAAAGAGATCCAATAGAAAATATAACGAGAGTGATGATGGCAGTTCCTGTCCCTGGATGCAAGTTTATTCTTTCCATCAGAGCAATGTCGGGTAGCGCTTGGCAAATCCCGGTTGCTCGGGATTTACTAGTTATCTTCTTCCGAACGTGTGGCGCACGGAGACGGCTGATGAGTTAATGAAGGGATGGTTCTTTGCAGAGACCGGATCGAGGAGCGTGACGGGAGAAAATGTGACCCGTGTTTTTTTTAATCTGTGACGGCAGCTCAACTTGAGGGCACGAGGCAAGACACGAG
>JARKIE010000737.1:0-26879 GCA_029378255.1 Mycena rosella
ACAAGCGGCGGCAGCGTCACCGTCTACGCGGCGGCTCGGAAAGGCGATCCCGTGGAAGGTGAGCCAAGGCTTGTATCAATGGTGAAAGTGGCTTGAAGACACGCCAAAAGGCAAGTGAGGGCTTGGCTAGTTGCTGCCGGGCTTGGGAGAGCCTTGTAAGAGGCTTGCGCGACGCGTCGAAGCCTTGTCGGAACTTGCCGAGGTCACAAGGCCCTTTGATGGCTTCGACAAATTTGGTGATGTCGGAGAATCGCCGCTTTTGAGTATTTACGGAGGAGTCGAGAATCGGAATCCAGATTCGGTCAAGGACGGAACTATTAGATGCAGTGGAGCATTGGTTGAAATCCGGATGATAGGGAAGCCGGAGTCCTGATTTTCGGGCGCGGATGCAGATCTCAATTCGCGAGAGGAAGGATGTTGTTTAACGTTTAGCGCTGTCACTGGAAATAAATAGGTGTCAATGTTCCCACGATGTCAGTATCTTCAACTCAAATCACCCAGAAGTACTAGTAAAGACCGTGACGCTGGCGCAGCCGACTGGACTCCAAGTATAGTGTTCACGCCAGAGGGATCCTGTCACCGTCCATCCCAGCAGCAGGTTCAACTCAATCTCAAGTTCGACCTCGCCATTTCATAGTGGAGGCGTGCCAGGCCAAGACCTCGCCTCGTTCAAAACTACCTACTCGGCGTAATCCTAACCTGATTTTTCGAGACAAAAACCGGGTCGACTTCACCGTTCCCGTTTCGGGAAGTACTTATACATTACCTTCAAGCACTCCCCGCGGGCTCGGACTTATGTATGTCCAATGTCGGAAAAATGCCGAATTGCTTGCAACGGCTTGAATCAGCTTGTGGCCTTATGACGGCTTGAAAGCGGTTGCAAGGCGCTCAGCCAGGTCTCCCAAGCACTCACAAGCCGTCGGAAGGCGAGATACAGCTCACAAGGATTCCCAAGGCACCCATGGCTTGAGACAGCATCTTTCTGAATTTTTTACAGGTAAATTTAATCAATGTTATGTAGACGCAGATACATGTCCTCGTCAATACAATCAATAACATAATGCATATCCTGTCTCCCACCGAAAATCGGGCACAGCAAGACACCACGCACAATGTGTTCGAGCGTGATGAAGATGGAGGACTACACCGAGACTTGCTCTTGAATTGGGCAGTCGGTTTGCGTCTTTGGCTGCCAGGAAGTCTTGCGGAATGGTCGGATTGTGGCCAGATCAAGCTTGGCGCCGCTCGGGAGATGAGCGCGGAACATGAATTGAAGTTGGCCCATTGCGAGCGGGTCATTGTCTGTGTCGTACATTACAGAGTCAAATCGAGGGGCGTCGTGGAACTTCGGGTTGCATCGCAGAATATCGCGGGCACTTCTCCAGTCTACCGTCGACTGGTAGTCGATGTAAATAACTTTGCATGCCTCTATCTAGGAGAGTGTGAGGAGGATCAAAGAAAAAATGCCGACTGTACACGCACCTCGATCTCTTGCTCCAATCGAACTGAGTGAGATGGGTGATGGCGAGCTATATACTCCCGAAGCCGTGCGTTAAAGTTGCGGAAGACCGGATTGCCGCGCTTTTCAGCCTCAATCCGGTGGACAGAGACGGTCCGATCTGGAGAGCCCAGTTTCCAATGGCAGTGGAGACCAACGATGTGATTAATTCACGTTCGGAAGCGTCAATATCTGAATCTGTCTGGTTTTTCAGCCACTCATCGACGGCCATCTTGATGCGAGCCATAGGTTCTTCGTTTTCATCTTGCCGCGAGATCTAAAAAAGACAATAATATTTCAATAACATGTTGAGGATGAAGCATTACACGTACCTGATGCTCCGCATTTTTACCGTTCGTCTTATCGTACATCTTTGAGACTTCTTGTTGGAATCCTTCACCGACGCGGGTATTCATGTTCCGACTCGTGCCCTTTGATATAAGGCGCGCCGGGCGTGGGTCAGAAAGTGTTGCTTCAGGAAATTGAAATCCTTGTCAAACTCGCGATAAAGGCCCTAAAACATGGTCAGCCTAAACATAGTCAGATCGACGAGACACTGACGCCGGAAGCGCCCTCATATTCGCGCACGAGCTGGTCTAAATGATCCAGTCGCGTCCTTGTTGTGACTGGTAGCCCGAGCATTATCCTGAGTTTGTCCATCACTCGTACAATCCGCACAAACGGCGAATTTCGAGGGAGCAGCTGCACGAGACACGGCAGCGAGGACTAGGTTGATTTGGAAATAAATAAAATATACAGGGAGAACGAGATGAAAAAAAGAACGGAACCTTAAGAATGTCAATGAACGTTTGCCCGTCTGAGTAGTCTATTGTCGTCGGCGAAGGTGTGTGCTTGAGGCCCCGCCATCGCGGAAATTGACTCATGCTCGTGAACGTTAGCGACGGCGCGGGTGGCTTAAGCTAAAAACAACTGACTTGTCGTTGAACTTTGAGGCAAGCTTCTCTGTTTGAAGGTATTCCTTGAGGCATGGCCAGACGTGCTTCCCCCATTTGCCGCTATCGAAATAGTGGAGCAAGTCATACCCGACAGCGTCGTATGCCACGGCGCCCCGCGCCATTTCACTACCTGCTGAGCCCGAGTCTTCTCAGCGCGGACCATCGGACATGTCGCCGCCCCCCAGCTCTTCGCAGCGGGGACCGTCCGCCACGCCGCCGCCTCCCGAATCTTCGCAACGCGGACCGTCCGCTACGCCGCCGCGTCCCGAAAACTCACAGCCCGGGCCTTCTGCCGCTGGGTCATCCTCGCAATCGTCAGCCGGGCAAGAGAACAACAGCCCGCCGCCTCGCCGCTACTCGAGACGATGGAGATGATTGAATAAGTTATTATTTGTGTTTTTACTGAAAAAATAAATTTGATCATACTACTGCTATTACATTTGAGCGGACGGACTTGTATGTCGACGACGTGGCCTGCGTATAGATCGGCGCTGAATCCGGAGAAAGTCCGCATGTAGGGAATCGGAGCCATTTCTTCCTGGTCCAGAGTGCTGGCCATCAAAGAGCTACGGTGGATTCGAGGCTCTGCCAAGCGACCGACAGGTGAGTCACTGCCGACACACTGGCTGCGCATGACGCGTGCGCGCTTGCGCGGCGGAGTGACAGTGGTCGGGGCGTCGTGCAACGAGGTGCTGTCTCGCTCTACGACATTCGTCAGTGGACACCAGGTGCAATAGCAGTGGTACGCACTCTGGACGTGAAGCTTCCTCTCTATCTCGGCAAGACTTCCCACAATGGCTTGGAGACGTTTGTCGAGAGTGCGCCATGTGCCAGGTAATGTGCCCAAGGCAGCATTTGAGAGTGTCGAAAGAGGCGGACGTTCGGTTGGGGATGGAGCGGGCAGAGGCCGTTCGGACGAATCCGTAGAGAAGGGTGGGCTTGGTTTAATGGGGAAGCTTCTCGCTTCGGTTCAGAGTCGGAGACATGAGTGAGGTCGGATTCCGTACGACGAGGAACGTTCCGAGTAGGCATTGAGAGTAGTAGAGCGCGACGAGCTGAGAATGAGTGTGGAGCGACTGACGCAAGTGACGTCATGCTTTGGCTGTGCCTATATCAATCCGCAGCCTGTGACAGTGCGACTCCACCTCTCTCTCTTTCGTCACACCACCACTCTGAGCTCTCTACAACCCAAGTGCTATGACGCCGAAGCGGCCGCCCACACCGCGGTAAGCAATCACTTTCCTCCGCCTCCCACCCTCCACTCTAATTTCGTCCCAGGACTCTACGATTGCGCAAGTCCGTCGAGTGTGATAAGGTATGTCCGTCGCCTTCTTCACCATTGATCCCTACTGACCTAAAGCAAAAGGTATGTTACGGAGAGTGATGGCCAATGCAGGCCCCTTTCGCATTCCCCGCCTCCGCTCCCTTCCGCATTCCCCGCCGCGTGTTCGATTGGGTACATGGTCTGTGGTGAACCCTTGCGCCACATGCACGCCTAGCTACATAGGCTATACTGTGATGCGGTTGTACCTACAAGTTTCGAATATATTTTTTGTCGAATTCCTATGTATTGTATGTCCGATTCAAATCTAGATATTGTAGTATCCCAGTAGTATCTGAAGGAACCCAAATGCTGATTTCGACGCCTTGCGATATGTCTGAAGACCATTTGGCACGCAGAACCTTGAGACATCTTGAGACTCGGGGTGTGGCTTGGGACACATTGCTTGAACCTGACATGTGTGCTGCAAGCCACACATAGGCAAATGACCTTGCAACGGCTCTCAATATATTCAGAGCCGTTACGTGCAGTTCAGGATTTTTCCGACAAACCTACGACCGTCGTTGGGTAAAATGAACACGAGGTATTTTCTTGAGCACCTACCGCCGGGAATCAGTTGTCGGCTGTTTTCTATGGGACTGCTCCCGTTATATTACAAATCAGAATTTTGAATGGGAGACCAGTCGGTACCAGGAACGAGCAAGGTATGTATGTAATTGACAGATAGACAGCCTCTGATTCCTATTCTGACCCAGCTTATTCAGTTTTTGACAATTTCCGTCTTGACAGATAGACATCCTCCATCTCCGATGCTGCGCAACTCGACCGCCGATAAAACTCAACATTTTAGGAACAATAGTAATCCAGCTCGATCATGACCCCCACCTCCGCCCTCGTCGTATTCATCCTTCTCACGGCAGCAGCATCGCTCCATGTTCCTGGCTGTCTCCCGGATGAAGACGCTACTATTGTCTCGGAGTCTATATTCCAAGTCCCCGATCCAACCACCGGAGAAACGTTCACGAATTTGACGTTGACGTACTTTACATGTCCCAGTCGCCAAGCTCAGGGTCAATCTGAGGAGCCGGAAGAATCGAGAGCACTGAAGCGCCAGAGTCAGGCCCCCATTGATTTATGTGGTATAATGGACAGCAGTGCGGTTTTTTCTAGTAAGTTCCTTGGAAGGCCTGTGCTCTCTGTCTCTGGTTTATTAATTGTTCGTTTAGGCACGTTCACACAGGGGGCAAAAACCACGGCATGTCCCTTTGACATGCCGCCGAGGCATGTACCAGGGCATGTACCAGGGCATGTAGCCAGGCAGTTGGGCAGTATGTCATGTCTTTTATTTCCCTTTGTTCACTGACTCCCCTTTGTCCGCTTCCCTTTACTATCTGATCCAATGGGTCTGGATTTGCACAATGGGTCCTTTTGAATTCAACCCACAACGGCGCGACCAGCCACCGGCAAGAAATGCAAATTAGCAGAATGTATTCTGTTATCCACAGGAGGCCTCCCAAATTTTTGGGAAGCTTTCCGGTGTAGTATAAGGTGAGAACACGGGTGCCATCACCCAGATCAGTCCATTTCGCTGGACCGGCAACCGATCCGCTTCGCCTCCAAGGATTCCTTAGAAATCTTGCATTATTATAGCCAACTACCATGGCGGCAGAAATGGATTGAACAGGCTCATTTGGGCCCGTGCAGCTCCCAACTGATTTTGACTGACCTATATATTGGAAATATGGACCATTTGGAAGTTGTAGAACAAATCAGTACATTGCCATATATGGTAACTCCTGCAAAAATGATTTTCCAAGTTTTTTTTAGGGGGGGCATTTTTTTGAGACTTGGTCTGAGTGAAAAATGACCTAGGTAGGCTAAAAGTGCTTGAAAAGAGCAGCATATCCATATTTTGTTTGCCCTTGATTATTGCTGATTTGAGCTCGCAATGCCCGGGACAAAACAATGAATTTGGGTGATTTTGCTCATTTAAAAAAAATTTCAGCCCAACTTCAAAGGATTGTGGCAGACTCAAATCATGATGGTTCATGGCAGCAAAAATGATGGCCCCAGAATGTCTGGGGCATTTGGTAGCGTGATACCCCCCATCGGGTCACATTCTTGCTGTCACGTTCCCCTCATTGTGGTGCTCCGTGCAGCCCAAAAATGTCTGAATGTATGTGGATGTATACAGATATCCTCTAACTATGTACCTGAACCTTCCCGATTTTTTCCGGAGTTGCTGGATCAAGTTAAGGCTTCATCAGCGCTCGAAACCCGCTAAAAATGTCGCAGCTTTGGATGTGATTAGCCAGCGCAGAAAGCAGTTAAGAATTCGGGGGTAGGTAGGTAGGTAGGTAGCATTACACAGCACGGTCCAACTCGTGAACACCGGTTCCAGAGATTCCCCAGTGTACAAGCATTATATCACTGCGGCGATCACCAAAACTTAATTGGGGAAAAACGGACTAGAATCATGTTGTTCATTTAGTGGGCCCAAGTTTTAGTGGGGGAAAAACTACACTAAAAGATAGGATCTTTCTTTCTTTCTTTCCCCTACAAAGACTCTATATTTTAGTCGGACAAAATAGGAACACGTGACTTTTCCCTTTGTCCCCAACTTTTTCTCCCACTAAAATTCTGGATTTTTATGGGAGAAACAAAGAGACAAAGATCCTATATTTTAGTGGAATTTTTTCCCCACTAAAACTTGGGCCCACTAAACGAACATGATTCTAGCCAGTCTTTTGCTGACTCAATTTCGGTGATTGCCGCAGTGTATACACCATCGCCCCTGGGCCTCTCAGAGGGGAAAATTGGAAACCCATCGGGATATGCTCAAGAATAAGGCTAAAAAGTCCCTAGCCCACCGGGGACGGGACGGTGCGGGCTGTGACGCCATGGCAGGTATCACACTACCAAATGCCCTAGATGTTCTGGTAGCTATCCCGCCCATCATTTTTTACCCGAATTACTGGCGTGGCGCGGATCATATCCGGGCCGGGCGGGATAGCTACCAGAACGTCTGGGTTACCGAGACAGCAGGCTTGGAACGACCATTGCGAAAATAAACGATCAATACTGTGGATTGAATGATGGTTCAGGTGGTGATTGTCCCTTGACCTTCCCATTGAAGTAAAATTTGGACAAGCCAGCGAGAAGCGAGTCCTCCAGTAGTGTTGCCGCAGTGCGAGCCGAGTCGATGCAAGTTGGCCACACCATCTCAACTCGTCTGATCGACGAGTTCCGATCGAGTTGAGCCGAGTTGGCGCTCCCACGGTCCCCAATTTGGTGCACGGGAGGAAAGCTTGAGGAAACCAGCAAAATAAATACCATATTATTACATTCAATTCGACCGGGGGGGTGACACGTGACCCAAAATACCAATTCGACCATTCGACCACGGCCGAAATTTTGCGTGACGGACCACCGGAACCAAAAAATTTGACTTCACGCATAGCAGAGACAATTTTGAGCAAATTTGGAGGGGTCGTGACAAAAATGGCATTCGACCAACGGCTGGGTGACGTGTGTGACAAAATACCGAAATTTCTCATCGACCAGGGGGTGGGTGATGTGTGACGGTCGAATTGAATGTAATTGTACAGTATCCGGTGACGGTGTATGAGCCACATAAATGACTCAGTTTCACCCCAGGAGTTCATCAAAGGCAAGTCAAAGATAATCTTGCAAGAACTGGACTGAAAACTGGCTTTCGAGCATGAAGAGCCCAAACATTTCATCTTGGCCAGCGAGAAGTGCCTGAAACAAACTGAATGAAAGAGGTGACCATCAGGCAGAGTTATTTGCATATTTTACACCTTCCATGGATACAGTCTTTAACCGTGAAGCGAAACGCTCTGGCGGCATCGGCTATTGCAGCCCCAATATTTATCCAATCAATATACGCTGTGTGGTAGACCTGTGCAGCAGCTTCCTGGCTACCCGACAGTATATGAGAATTGGTGCTATTGTGGTGGAGGGGTCCGGAGAAATTGACGCGAGTGACGCACACTGACGCGCATTGACGCGGCATTGACGCGCATTGACGCGCCAATTGCTCAACTTCAACCCAGCGCTTTCTCCCGTCGAAAACTGCTCAAATCGCTGTGAAGGAGACGCCTGGGCTTTTCTCGGGACAAATTGGCCCAGATTACACACAACATATGTTATTTTGAAGCCAACCTAGTGGTACTTGAGTCCATACAAAGGTCCCCGATATTCTGCTCGGTGGCAGGCTACCGGGGGTACGTTTTTGAACATTCCTCTGAGTTTTTTAACCAGGAAGAACTGCACTATGAGGTCGGAATGCCGCGCCGAAACCGCATCAACTTCCGCGTCAATGCGCGCCGGTAGCGCGTCAATGCGCGTCAACTCCGCGCTGATCCGCGTCAACACCGCGCTTGTGCGCGTCAGTGCCGCGTCACCTCTTCTAATTTTACTGGGCAGTGAGGATTATTCATCACTCGTTAAGTCATTTGGGGATCACAATAAGGAGGGACATGCTTTAAACATGCCGCGGGATTCAAGCCCAAGTGATGCTGCAAAATAAGAAGCTTAGAGTAGAGGCTACATGTCACCATGTTTCTTCAGACTCCCGCCTGTACAATTTAAATCCTGGTGATCCTGTCAAGCGCAATTCCTGGGATCGTTCCCGCAGTTCAAGTACGAGCCCTCCGTGTGCTGAGTGTTTGGGTGTATAGTACTACTGTCACATTTTAAAACTGAAATGGCTCATAACCAGTAGATGCAGTTGAATCCGAAACTGTGGTGCCCATAACTGAAAACAATCGCTCACTGACATTAGAATAAAAGGAATGTTATCTGACTCTGGGTTGAACTTTTAGTGAATCTTCAGTAATGTTCCTCCTCCAGGACGTGTTGTGTACGATGCACATGGAGATAGTCAGTTCATAGATTGCGGTTGGCCCGGAACACATGCATATATGCATATTGTAGATCTGGGCAGTTGCAATTCATGTGGAATGATTGGCCGACTCTGAGCTCAATACACCCTCCGTAGATAGTTTTTCCCGAGCTGACCGAAGTGTGGTTATCTTCAAATGAGGTATTAATACAAGGAACAATTCCTCGGGAAAGTGAAGGGTTTAAATCCACTTATTGAAACGCTATAAAAGTGGCACGTCAATGCACGTCAATGGCAACACAAGTCCAATTTGTCACTCAGTCCGGAGCCATGGGCTTGCTCGCTCTCGATTCTCCTGCTTTGTTGTCCGCTTATCACATGAGACCGAGGCTCTGAGGATAGTGTAAGGTCTGAGTCAGATGCGGTCCTCAGCCAATAGCCGTTGATGCGCCAGAAACTGGTCCAGCACGCTGCAAGTGAACTGCTCACATTGTTCTGGCGGCCTGAGTTATTAACTGCAAGGGAAGTTTTCAGAGAAGTAGAGAAGCCCATCATTCCGAGATATAGTTGGGCTTCTGGTCCAACTTCGAATACTTGAGGAGAAGGTTTTGAAAAGGAGGTGTATTGTTATAAATTACCGCAGAGCTTATCTCGCACATTTATAACCGCGAGGGTATTGAACATATTTCATGAAGCA
Organism: Mycena rosella; assembly: GCA_029378255.1. Taxonomy (NCBI): domain Eukaryota; kingdom Fungi; phylum Basidiomycota; class Agaricomycetes; order Agaricales; family Mycenaceae; genus Mycena; species Mycena rosella. The sequence goes on from JARKIE010000737.1 coordinate 9,301, forward strand.
CTCGATGAGGGACCGCCTCAACGTCAGGGAATGTGAAAAACTTACAACTGAGAATAATCGGCACTGAAATCGTTTCAGATCTGCGACCAGCATGGTTTCTCCTCATGTTCTTCGCATCGGAGCTAGTCACTGCTTGAATCAGAGCAGTTTATGTGTGGAAATGGATTCTTCATGTAATAACTTGAATCTGTATTGTTTTCTTGAAGTTTCCGCATCACATCGGTAGGAATTCCAACTAGATTATTTCAACTTCCAGGTAAGTACTTGAGCCAAGGATAGGTGTCTGGACAGTGTATTTAATGTTTTAAACCACTCCCGGAATATTATTACAGCCTCGGGGAACATAGGGTGATGCTCTGGAGGCGGCGCGCCGATGCGCGTCAATGATACAGCCCTCGGCGCGCCGATGCCAGGCTCAAGTGGTCGGTACTTCCATATTTTCCACACATTGGAACCGAGATATGAGAGTGCAGCTCGAATGTCAGTCTCAATTTTTCACAAAGGCCGCATGCCCGTGGTGCACTAATTGCGCGATCCTCAACCCGCTGGTCTGCGGTGGGTATGACTTGCAAGGGAACTTTCTTCGCCTACTCGCCCGTGATTTGTGCTGTGTCGGCAGTAAAATATCATTCCAAGAGTCTAACTTGGATTGAAAGAGTATGGGCCTGTCGTGTCGGTGGGTAACCGGTAAGAGGACATTTCCGGGTGTTTCATTGCTGTTAATCCACGACGAGCAGTCAGCAAACCGTATTACTACAAAAAATTTCCCAAATTCATAGTCAGAAGGTTAGTATTTCATGGGAGAGCCTGACAGACTGAGAATTTACAATAACAATTGACATTGTTTTTGGTTATGGTTGGTTCCCCGCATCTCAGACGGTTCCTCGCATTGAAGGGGTTTCTGGCTCCCGATAGATACTTTATGCATGGCCTTGAGTTCGGAGTTTTGTCTTCAGAGTCTTGGCCACACACCAGCAAGAAATTCAGAACTCCACCAAGGACTAAGCATAATTGAAGGTCCAGGTAAAGCCTTTTTGGGAGGGATTTTTGGACTCTAGAAGATGTATTTAGTGTTTAAAATATCTATCATTGTACATTCTGGGCGGAGAGGACATGGGGTGATGAGCTAGGGGCGACACGCCGATGCGCGTCAATAGCACAGCCACTGGCGCACCGATGCCAGGTTCAGGTAGCCGTCAATTCAGAACTTATATGCTTTCCACATATTGTGACCCAGATACAAGAATTTGGACTCCAATGTTGACAGTTTTTGCATGCTTTATGAAGGCTATGTGGCCCTGGTGAACCAATAGCACAAGCCTCAACCTGCCGGTCCGCGGCGGGTACCTCGGAGTTGTAAAGGAGTTTTCACCAATACCTAGCCAATTCGTGCTGTGTTGGCCATAGGATATTATTCCGAGACATAGTCTAACAAAGTATGGCCCTGTAACATCGGTGCTAACTGGTAAAAGGATGTTTCCGGATGTTTCATTGATGTTCTATCCACGACGAGACATAAGCTGAACAGAAATCTCGAACATTCATAGCCAGGGGGTTGTTATTTCATAATAAACATAACTTCACGTGAGAACCTGGCGGACTGACAATAATTGACATTACTTTGGGTAACACTGCACAAGACCAGGATGGTCAGCTATTTCCCCGTATCTCAACCAATCCCTCGGTGCATTGGAAAGGTGCGGTGTATTTTTTATACATTGCCTTGGATTTGGATCTTCCTCCTCAATGTTTTAGCCATGCACCGGCGAGAAATTCAGAATTCCACCAAGGACTAAGCATAATTGAAGGTCCAAATAAAGGCTTTGAGGGAGGGATTTCTGTGTGCTAGACAATGCATTTAGTGTTTAAAACACCCCCTGGCATAAATTGCAGGCCGGGAGGACATGTGGTGATGAGCTAGAGGCGGGGCGCCGATGCACGTCAATGACACAGCCACCGGCGCGCCGGTCCGCGTCAATGCCGCGCTGGTGCGCGTCAGACCCGTGGTGGAGAACGGATGTAATCTTCCCGGAAGCCCAAATTTGCGCAAATAACATGGAAGCAAAACACCAAGAGACACAATAATCAAGCTGATTTATGCACCTTTGGCATGCGGAATATCTATATTCGTAATCTATGACCTCGAAAACCTCCGGTATATGTTGAGCCACCTGAAAGTGGTGCATGGGGTGTGTGTGTTTGTTGTGCGGGTTGAAATCAGGGAAAATAATGGCAGAAAGATTCGGAAATAAATCTGGATAGACTGGGTGCTACAGCAGCTCTTTTCACAAACTCTTTTGTGAATTGGAGTTTCAGAGGGAGGAGAGCAATGTCACAAAAATTTGGGCCCACTGGGAACCTTTAGGGTGGTGAATGGCACGGTGTTTCGCTTCCACGTGCCGTTTCGCTTCACATTTAAGGACTGTATGCGAGGAGGACTTGTCTCCAAAACCAGTGGCGTCAGTGCACGGGCAACACGGCACGTGCTCTGACTTTGGATGGAAAAGTGATGGCTGATGATGCAAACTCGGCTGGCACCGGTGTGTAACAGGCCGAGTTCCCCACCGGTTTCAACTCGCACTGACAGCAACACTATCCTCCAAGGCCCCCGGTCACTACCTATTAGGTCGGTCGCATTTTGTCCCAAGATTTACCCTGATTTACTCTATGAAATTTCGCCTCAGCCGCTTGATTTACTCTATATCCGACCGACCTTTGGTGAAAATGTCAAACTTTTTTCTCCTAGGCCTGATTTTTCGCCCTAGCGCCGCCGTGGGCGCTCTGAGGCCTGCTGTGCACCCTCCTGGCTCCATACTAGCACTGATTGCCACAATTCTCGGGGGAACTCCGCCAGACTCAGCCCCATATGCTCAAAAAAAAAATCTCGCACTCCGCGCGATTTACTCTATATCTGACCGACCCCCCGACTTTCGGTGCTAATTTACTCTATTCGCCGACCGAGCTAGGGGTCATTTTGGGCAGTAGATTTACTCTATCGGCGACCGACCTAGTAGGTAGTGACCGGGGGCCTATCCTCCATGTCTCGCAGTCGGTGACGTTGTGATAATTTTGCAATTGTGCAACTGAGCCGGAGTGAGCCGGTCACCGCCGCTGGCGTTGTGGTTTCCCCTACCAGTAATATTTTCCCAGATCTCCGCCTGGACATTGGATCCGCGATGATCCAATCACGATCGGACGCGCTATCGTTGATCGTAACATCATTGCTTCTTCTTACGGTTGCTTGGGCTGCTGCCCTCGGCGGCCTAACCTATTCTGAAGAGCCCCCTGAAGCACCAAGGCCAGCTCACAGCGGGTTCATCTGCATCGCCCAACTTATCTCCTTCCTAGTTCCGCCCCGGACATTCTCGGTAAGTCTATCCCAGTATATCCCGTTAAGTATATTGCGGCACATGCGTTTCGAGTTGACCATCTTTGCAAAAGATTGATGCAGATTTTCGGTAAGTACATAGCGACGCTCGGCGGCCGGTTATTATGACGGCCGCACTCGACACTATCTTTCAGCTTTCACCTCACCATGTTACCCTCTTTCTCGAATCGGCGCAGAGGCCTCAGTGGGGCACCCTCGCGCGATGATTCCAGAGAACAGTTACCACCCGCGATATCATCGTCCTCGTTCTATTCTCTCACAAGTCGAACGTCTGCGTCATCTTTTGGATCCGATAATGCGCTGAGCAAGATGTCCCTTGCCACCTCGCAAACTTCCGTCTCTGGCGTCTCTTCCAGTCATTTTCAGGAGAAGCATCTGAAGCCATCCGGTTCAAACCATTTCTCGCCGATAGAAAGTTTGAAGTTGCGGCTTGGTACGTTATCTGTCGGTGGGGGGTCCGACTAAAGCTTCGTTAACCAGGCGGGCATTCGCGGAAGGACTCGTCTGCGTCGGTGTCGGGCCAGACGACGGGTGTGCGGGTGGTTGGCCGAGGTGGCCAGGGCTCGCGTCCGCGAGCAGTCCCTGTCGATCTCGAAGTCCCCCCTCTGGGCCCCGCCCTTCCTCCAGCGCGCGGTGTTCGCAGGAGCGCGTCGGCACTTTCAGGTGGCAGCGATCAGTCCGCCGCGGCGCGGATTGTGGGGCGCGGCGGCGTCGGCTCGCGGCCGCGGGGGCTGACTGCCGATTCGCTTCCGGTAGCGCCGGCAAGAGTCGAACCCGCATCCCCGGCTTTGCCGTCCCCGCGGTCGATCCAAGATACCCCCAGTGCCCCCGTCATCTACCGCCCCGGCGGACGCGGTGGCGCGGGTTCAAAGCCGCGGAAAGTCAAGTCGCAGGTGGAGAACACGAACGGCAGCAGTGGCAAGTCCCTGTGGCCGGGCAAGGGCAAGGACCGCGCGGACCTAGTTGAAAACGCGCTGACGCGCACGGACACGCGGGACAGCATAGTGAGCACAACCTCCATGCAGTTTGTAACGCCTCCCCCGCGGCGGCCCAGCAATCCCAACATCAACGTGTTCGATTTCGCGGGCGGCAGCGGCGGACCCTCGGTGCGAGATAGCATGACTAGTTTGAGCTCCATGCAGTTCGCGCCGCCGCCTCCTGTTTCCCGACAACCCATTAATCCCGACGCATTCGATTTCGCGGGTGGCAACTCGATTCGGGACAGCATGGCGAGTTTGAGCTCTATGCAGTTCGGGCCGGCTCCTTCCGCCCGGCGGCCCAGTACTCCCGACGCATTCGAATTCGCGGGCGGCAAATCGATGCGGGACAGCATGGCGAGTTTGAGCTCTATGCAGTTTGCGCCCCCTCCTCCCGCCCGTCGGCCCAGCAACCCTAACGTATTCGATTTCGCGGGCGGCAGCGGATCACCCGCGCAACTAGGGCGCTCGGCCTCCACCGGGTCATTTTCTAGCTTCCAGTCCACGAACTCTGACGAGCGCTATGCGCGCCAGCAGAGTAAGCTCGGCCGCACGCTTGGCGCCGACTTCGCGTCCCGCGGGATGAATTCGGCTCCGCGCCACCGCGAGGCGTGGGACGACGCACCCGCACAATACCCCTCCCGCCCGGGAACCAGCCACTCGATGCACTACTATCCGGTGCCGCCGCCCCCGCCGCAGGCGTTTCCCGCAGAGCCCGACTATGCGGAGGACGCCGTCTCCGAGGTCCTCACCTTCGATGACTCGGCGACGTACGTTTCCGGCGAGCTGCACGTGCAGCCGCAGTTTACGCTTGAGGACACGGACGATGAAGACGTATACGATCGCGCGCAAGCGCAGACGCCCACATTCGACCGTACGCAGGCGAAGACGCGCGCGCCGTTCGACTGGCAGCGCCCGCCCTCGCCGTTCTCTTCGTTCCAAGGGACCCCACTCCTGGCGCCTTGGGCGGCTCAGGAGCAGCCCACGGTGGAGGGGCGGGGGCATGTGTGGACTGGCGAGTGGAACGAACCGGATATGCAGTCGGTGATTCAGTCGTTGCGAACCTTGAAGATGTAGACATTCGTTTCCCGATATTATATTATCGTATCTCTCGCTAACACGCGATATTATCTGTATTCGAAATCTCGAGTCCGTTCGTTTGGACTTCGCAGGGCGTGGAATAGTAGGAATCCCCAAATGATATGCGTCTTGATGGTGAATAGGTGAGTTGGGACTGAGCGCCCACTTTATTTTGTCTGCGCGCGACGTATACAGTGCACTATGTGCCCTGCAATTTCCCGAAATGTTCCTAAGTGTCTGCGGCGTTCTGTGCATTATTCACTGCCTTAGGTCGTTGAGTGAACCTATCATGCAGATAGCCAGGGTGTTGGATTTTTTTCCCGTCTCCCTTTCTCACGGTTCACTGATGCATTGGGTTCTTCATCTTGGCCATCCGCTCGCCGTTGGTTGACCCTCTCTGTTTTCAAGGCTTTAACGACGGATTCAACAAGGTTTTCAATGCGTGGTTACAATGTATTCGGGCCGTAGTGAACGACGGCGAATCCCATACTAATGTAGGTCCTGGCGCCAAACGAGCCGTATGTACTGTGGATCCAGTTCTCTGTGCTGGAAATTTCAAAAGAAAACTCAACCAAAGACGGACACCCGGCTAGTGCCGGGATACCATTATAGGCGCGATGTCCAATTCGCCAGCCGGTAGATGGTGCAGAAATCCGTCAAATTACGGAGGCTGCAGGCAGCATAGAATAAGAGAAAGGTGGGACCCGGCATCGGGGACTATCGGAGAAAGCGCAATGGTCCCGAACATTGCCGATCACGGCACAATCGCTTCTGAAACCGCATCTTGATGCAACATGTCAACTCGTTACATAATCCCGCTGCGGCTCTCTTGAGTTTCTCCTTGGTTTCTCCGCGCACCGCGTCGGGACTCCAGCGTCGCAAGACATGCTGGCCGAACCAGACCACCTCTCAGGCCAACCGAAATGGAGAGGCATGCAGGGCGATCTATAACTTGGAAGCGGAAGCGACGAGTGGACCCGTTGATCGAAGATAATCAGCTTCCAGGATGTACGGGAGCAACATATATGTATGTGATCCAAAGATGGTGCCCACCCCCACGTTTTCACCCCCAGACCCAGGCTTGCGCGTTGTAAGTGTCCTCGCCGTCCATGGGTCCTTGTACTGGTCGCTCAATACTCCAAAGTGTAGCTTTCAGCGCCCTGGATCCTAACCCGATATGGGGCCCAGGCATGGCCTCCTCGCACTCTCTTTAAATCTGGCTCTGGCCACTGTCCTCCCGGCCTCTGTGAGCGCTCAAGGTCCCAACTCGCTCTTCTCTCAGTGCAATGGTCAAAACTGGCGTAAATTTCGCTTCCTCCATACTTAACCGAGGCTGAGTAGAATCCAAGCCCTTTCTACGACCTGCGTCGCCGGCGCAACCTGCGTCTTCGTAAGCCCGGATTACTCGCACTGCCTGTGAGCCGACACAAGGAGTTTCGTTTGAATCTGTGTTGACCCCTCTAGTCCCTCGACATCAGGAGGAGCCGATTCATCCCACACCAAGTCGCTACCTGTGACTACTACCTCGCTAACCACGTCAACTAAATCCACACATGATTCAACTAGCGCTTCCTCCACTTCGTGCGTGTCTGATTGTGCATTGAAATAGCAACTGAGCACGCTTGTAGAGAAACTCAGGCTTCCTCGACGACCTCCGAAATCGTGTCCCTTCCAACGGGCTCGAGCAATGAGACGGAAAGCGACGACGGGCGTTCAGCTTCGGGCTCTCCCAAAACCAAGGGAATTGGTCCAGTGGGGCCCGCCGCAGACATCAAAAGCGCCCCTGCATCACTTTCTGGCTCTTCATTCACTGGCGCCCCTACCGACGCCCCGAACGACTCTAGCTCCGCAAACAGCGCATTCGTGACCCATCCACCCGGCCCTAGTTTGCCACCCAATCCTTTTGCGTCTCCCACTGCTCCCGCCTTTGCATCCGCCGTCAAATCCCAGAACAAAACCCCCATTATCGTCGGCGTTCTCGTCCCCGTCGTGCTGATTATTCTCGCTGCCGTTGGTTTCATCCTATATAAGCGCCGTCAGCGGGCCCGCGACCGGCGCGAGTGGGAGCACACACACGCGGCTATCGCGGATGCGGTGCGCCAGGTCGGTAGCCCTGGTGTAACAGGCGCGGGCGTGCCGTATGCAGCACCCTCCTCATGGAGTCACTTGCACCTTATGTCGTCACAGAGCAATGTCTCGCAGAGCTATGTCGGATATGCGGCACCGCAAGCCGGCGGCGGTGCGATGGATCCTTTCGTGGATCCGCAAGAGAGGTCTCAACCCGTGGAGTATCCAGGACACTCCGAGGCGGGGGCGGTTTATTCAAGTTTTTCCCCGGCGCCAACCTGATCGTATGAACAAGACGAAGATGAATCCGAATCGCGCGCCGCTAGCCGGATGGACTCTTCGACCGAAATTCATACTACTCCGCACGCTTCCCGTGGCTACGGTCATTGACATCTCCACCGAATGTATTAATTTTGTGCCGTTTATATGCGGCGACCATTCATTTGTGAATTCTGTGTGAAGAATGTACTTTGATTATGAAATTCTCCATCTGATCATCTTGTTCGTTGCGTCGTTCCTCGGATTCTCGCCGGACATTTATTCATAGACGTTGGAATAAGCCCTGAAAGCAATAACCGCCGAGGCGTACAATTGAGCCGTTATCCGAAGTACATCGTGCGAGGAGACCATCTGCATCGTAGCCTGAAAACATGCCCCCTAGAGTGACAGATCGCGACTCAAAAAGATGCGCATATCAAAAGACTAATTAGAGGGATAACCAACACCAATGGAGTAGTCACGAAGTAGACTTTCAAGGTTTGAAATGGATGATGGGGAACCGATTCGACAGGTCCTTACGCCTGGCTGCTGAAACCACTGCCAAACGGGGGAGGAATAGAAACGAGAGGGGTGTAGTCGACCCCCGCAGCAAAGGAGCGGCCGAGTAAATCGGATGCCCAACGGAGCAGCTTGGGAGCAGCCGACCATTTGGTTTTCTTAGTTTCTGAACTTGGGCCTTCTCATCTTTGAAGAGACTCAAAATATTGATTGTGTTTTGTAGTCGATTCGTCGGCATGGCTCGAACGGACGGCACATCCCTGCAACCGCGACACAATGGTTCATATTCCACGCTGTTTTTGATCTGTTAAATGTCATGTGCGCGCGTCCTCGGTCTCCTCACGACCACCATGTCGTCATTAGGCCCTATTCTTGAAGAACTCGGCGAGGACGTTCTCCTCAAATCTTGTGCTCATCCGACATCTATACCACATTATCCGCCTCTCGAGTGCGTCCATCCTTCGTTCTACGTTGCCTGCCCTGATAAGCTGGCTCTAGGTTAATCGTTATCTCAACGAGATTACAAGGGCGAAGCAGCTGTGGGTCTTACACGTCCAGGACCTCGTCCGCCGTGGCTTAATCGACATCCCCCCTCCCTTCATCCTGGAGGACTTTTCGACCGCAAGTCTCATCGACCTGGTGAAGTGCGTCGTCACCGGTCCCGAAACGTGGACGGCTGGGAGTGTACCGCAAGTTTCCGCCGAAATTACGTTGAACCCGGTAAAGGATAGCACATCTGGCTTTGTAGGGGACTGCCGGGCGAAACTTCTCGCCGGCGGACGCCATCTTCTCTTCCCGCGCAGCACTGCGCTGGAGCTCTGGGACGTGACTACACAGCGACTGATTTGGAGCGCGCCCTTTTCTCCTCTCCACTTTGAGGCCAGACCCGCCCCTGGGAGCATTATTCTAGCGGCTCTCCCTTTTGATGAGTGCGTCTTCAGCGTGAATTTTGCCCTCTGATGGACGGTGCTGCACAGAACGACCGGTGCGACGATTCTAGAGATTCATCACATCGATACGCGCGCGGGGGAATCTACGGCACTTCTGAGACTTCCTGTCGTCCAACACGATTGTTTGCAAGACCCGAAGATACGAGACGACCTAGTCTTGGTTCCGATGCGCGCCTTATTGATCGAGGCGGTTCTCCTCATTAACTGGCATACCCAGAGGTACATGCTCCTTGAAGTGGGGCTTTTTACCGAGGTATCCCGCTTTGATCCAGATTGAACTCTGCAATGACGTATTTTACAGGCGCCTGATGTCGGTTTACTCCCTGGACATCTCTTCGTGGCTACCCCCTACTCTGCCTCCCATGACGGGCTGCAGCTCGACGTGTATAACCTGAAAACTTTGGAACCTTTATGGCGGCGCCTAGCCGATATCAACTTCGCAGTGCGTGTAAAACTCGTGGATCATGCGCATTCTGTGCTGCCCCTCCCCACCGCGGGCCTCCTGCCCACCGATATCGAAATCCTCCAGATGGTCGTCCACGAGAGCCCGCTGAACGCTGGGATCTACAATATTTCGATATACGCCTGGGGCTACCCGCGGCGGTGGTGGTTCGCTACTCCTGCGTCGCGACGATCGGCAAGCCCAACGGCCAGGTGGAGGTGGAGTGTGTGTCCGTCGGTCGTGCGCCAGACGAGCTGCAGGACGTCCAACAGCTTTCTTATGCCGGGTATGCCCTTGACGGCATGACACATGGCCTGTGGCATGCGGCTTCCCACGCGGAGTCGCAGGTCCTCGCCATGGCTGAACGCTGCGAATGGACACATTTGTCTACCGGCAGCGGGGTTGTTACGCGTGTTATGTCCACTGAAATAGTCTTGTCGTATTATCGTTGATGTAGTCGTGTACGCAGCCGTGTATTCGGGGAGAAAATCAGAGATGTTCAAAAGTTTTCGATGCCCACTAGCAGGACTCAATCGGGGAATTAATTTGCGACAAACGAGAACGACGTTCCACATTCTCTTGACTGGCCAGTGGCATCTCGCTTGCCAGGATTTTGAAACCACCGCCTACACTTGACTCTGAGCCCCACCGGGCATGCATCCGATCGAGGGCAACCGCTTCGTTAGCGACTGAGATCAATACATTCAGCTCGGAGTGCGGGGCTTCTGGGCCATGGGGCAAGCGCTTTAATCCCACCCTCCATTATCTACAGTCTGCAATGCAGACCCAGCCGGCCAGATTTATAAGGTCAATAACCCTAATTCGATTGCCTTGATTTCCAGCGCCTGCAAACAGAAGGAAAAAAGAAAGCAAGTTCAGTCACAGAAAAATCTCGAGGAAATCCCCCGACGCATACCAACTGTTTGCTGTAGAATCTCGAAATGCGGAAATCTCCTGCAGCATACCAGAGCTGATAATTTGCGAGGTCATATGATACCTCCAGTAACGAAGAAAATCAATTTCACGCACGCCAGGATGCCCCGAGGCGCAATAGCACCCGTTCAGCTCGCCCTCCTCATCGATGCCCCACACCACACTCGTCTGGTCCATAATAGCATCACCGAACAGCCCGCGCATCGTGTCGCGGATGCTTTCATACGATGTCCTGGTTAATTTGTGCGGCGATGTTAATTTCAGCGTGCGGACAGAGGCCGAGACGCACGCGTATATCACAGCGTCGATTTCAAGAGATGACCCGTCCGCGAAAAAATGCAGAGTTCTGCGTGAAGCGTGCGATTTCGACGCCTTGCTTGACTTTGACTTTGCCAGCGCGGATGAGCTCCGCAACACCTACGTCAAACCCTGCAAAAAAAAACCGATGTTAGCGACGCGATTCTGGGGAAATCGTACTTACAATATCCTAACCGGAGGAGTCAGCATGATCTATGATGAAGGATCGTACACACCCACCCCCAAATCGTTCAAAAATCATCGGATAGTGGCCCGACCCGTCTTTCCCCATCGTGAGATTCAACCCGGCCTCCCTCAATCCCCTATGGGTGTCCTCCTCCTCCGCCCACATCTCCTCCGTCGTGGCCTTCCTGATCTCGCGCATGAGCAAATACGGGACTACTTGAACCTTGAAGTCCGCCACGTCCGTCGGGACACCGTCTGGCCACTGTTTTTCGAGCTTGCGCGCGACGTTGTCCGCGGAGACGACACACGTCGCGGAACGCTGGAGCATCGTGACTTCGGCAGCGCCCTGGAAGGTCAGATCCTGGCAGATGTCCGCGGCGCTGTTGCCTGCGCCGACGACCAGCGTGCGCTTGCCCTCGAAAGGTTTCCCGCCCGGGTACGCTGCAGCGTGCAGTGCCGTCCCAGCGAACAGGTGAGCGTCGGGAATAGACGGGGTGCGCGGGGCGCCGAGCGTGCCTGCGGCGAGAACGATGTGCACGGGGTGCAACGCGACGCGCTTCCCCGCGCGGTCGATTATGACCGTCCACCATTTCGCGGCGGCGTCGTATATGGGTGTGGGGAGGGCGCGCGCATTCGTTCACACGACAAGATCTTGAGAGACAGCGTATTGCTCGAGCCAGTCGGCCAATTTATCTCGTGGCGTGTATATAGGCCAATTATCGGGGTACGATTGGTACAACACTAGGAAAATGGAGGGAGACAGGACACGGTCAAATATGTATCCATTGAAAGCAAGAAGATGGCCCACTGGTGTGTTGAGTCTTGATCGTGTGCAACGTCAGGGTCGGGTACCGCTTGCGCCAATTATCCCCGATCCGCGCGTTTGTTTCGATGATCAGAGTTGGGATGTTCATCTGCTTGAACCTCGCGCCCACATTGAGACCAGTCTGCCCACCGCCGACTGTGTAAGGGGTTAGATGTTAACATGCTTTCTAGCAAATGGATCTGACAACATACTGATTAAAACGTGCGGATTGCGCTCAATTTCCTCCCGTCGCTCTCGATGAACATCATGCCACAGAATCGTGTGTCCGTTGTATACACCCTGCTCAGGCCCCGACTCTTCGTGCCCCCGAATATCCGTGAGCGTCATGGACACCATGAGCGCCTTCCATTCCCCCGCGCCGTCCGAGCCCTCCACCAGCGAAAAGTAGCCCTGGCCAGGCCCCACCGCGGTTTCAAACGTGAAGCCAGAGGACACTCCGGACGCAGCGTGAGCTACGGTCCCAAATTCGGGGTGAGATGTGGAGTGGTCTCGATCTTGAGTGCCGCTATTGACGCACGATTCAGCGAGTCGTTCAAATACGCCGCAATCCGTGCGCGCCCGGCCAAGGTGCGATTCTTCCACGTGAAGACTAGGATGTCGCGTAGATACCCGTCCTGTGTGAAACACGATACCGCCCCAGAGACATCGCCTGTTGCCAGAGCATGGCCAAAAGTTTGCAGCCAAGCTGCAGCGATTGCATGGGAATCGGGTGTCATTGGGACGAAGGTATGGTGAGCGTGGAGACTGCGCTGTATTTATGGGCTAGAACATGACTGGGCGCCACAATCTTCCCACTGCATATTAGGATGAGAATTCCGCATTCGACGAGACGGTCCTGGCCACTGCATATTTGCCTCGGGAGTTTTTTCGCTTAGGCTGGGCGGTTGGGATGCTGTTGGAGCAAACTGGCGGTCGCGGCCACTGGCAACCCTGGCGGTCATGGCCACCGGCAAGCCGGGGTCGGCGGTCGACGCTCGGTGGTCCTCCGGCGCTTATTTGTCTTCGGCTGTGAGCGGAGTTCGAAGATGTGCACCTTGCCGGCGTGCCGCCATCACAGTTACCGTATTTGGATTAAGCGGAATGTCAACACTCAACACGTAGTTGTCGACATTACTGATCGCCCATGCCCAATCCGCAACCAAATTAAAAACATGCGACGTAGGATCTTCCTCGCGACCCGACCAAGGGGGTGTTCTTTGTGAAATAACCATGGTCGATAAAAGGGCAGTGTGCCATTTTGCGAAGACAATATCTAGGCAGTGGATAGGATTTGGCCTGTACGTTCATGAGCGCGGAACACCGGGGCGAATCCGTGAATCTGCCGCCGTGTGTTGCGTTCCAGCGCCCGGGGAGGTCGGGAGCATCCCTCTCCAAGTCGCGCCTCGCATCAGCCAAGGTATTTCCGACGTCCACAAGGTGGTTTCTCCTCTCTGCAATAACTCGCCGCTTCTCCACGGGATATTGGATCAGCTCCAAGCACAACGCAGGAGAAGCGTTGGCAGGCAAAGCGAGCAGCTTCTTACGCACCCCGATATTCAATTGTCCCAGGAAGCTGTGGTCGATGAATTTGGCTACAACGTCTGCGAAACGCTTTGACGCAACTGCTAAAGAATGAGGCGAAGACGGGAATGTAGCGGTCCAACAGATACGTTCGAGATAGGCTTGAGCACCTGACATGACTGCCAGCGCATTGTTGCGGTCCTAGTCTGCAGTAGGGGTGTTCACGTTGATCTCGTTTGGGGCGTGGCCTTGCTGGCCTGATGGCGCAAACAGATCAAGTTGAACAAGGGTCTCCAGCATCCCATCGGAAAGACGGTCCGCCCCCTGGAGCTCAGCAATAATGCTAGTGCGATTGTTGACCAGAAAGGCATTGAACGATTTGAATAAATCGCCCGCAACGGACCACAGAGATGTTTCAAGAGCTGGATCGGCAGCCAGCTCGGGCTGATACTGCTGATAAATTGTGGTCTGCAGAACAGCGTACTCCGATTTTAAGACAGTGGACGGCACAAGCTCCATCTCGGCCAGTCCGTCGAGCTTGGCGACAGTACTTGAACTTGAACTTGAACTTGAACTTGAATTCTATTGGTGGCTGTACCTGGCCCTAAGGGCTACGCAGCTGTACACTAGTCTATCTAGTATGGGGGTTATTCGACAATAACTGTAGGTGATTTTATGAGGCCTTTTTCTGACACTGCGGCGAAAACTTAATCGGAGAAAAACGGGCTAGAATCATGTTGTTCATTTAGTGGGCCCAAGTTTTAGTGGGGAAAAAACTACACTAAAAGATAGGATCTTTCTTTCTTTCTTTCCCCTACAAAGACTCTATATTTTAGTCGGACAAAACAGGAACACGTGACTTTTCCCTTTGTCCCCAACTTTTTCTCCCACTAAAATTCTGGATTTCTGTGGGAGAAACAAAGAGACAAAGATCCTATAGTGTAGTTTTTTCCCCACTAAACGAACAACATGCTTCTAGCCGGTTTTTTGCTGACTAAGTTTCGGTGATCGCCGCAGTGTGAGTACGTGAAAGAGAGAGAATTAAAAGGAGATAACCAATGGGGAAATATAAGTCAGGGAGTACTAGTCGCAGGGTTATAGTGGGAGGGCGAACGTGGGGGGTATGCTAGCTAACATGGGTATTATATGTAAGTAAGGTAATGAGGACAGTACCATCCGCGCAATGGGCCATATTTTCATCTAAAATCTCTCTTCTTGGAGTGAGAGCGTGTCCGGATGGCTTTAGTGATGTGCAGGGCCTGGCTCGGCCTGAATGCCCGGGCTTGGGCTCGACTTAGGCAGGCTCGGGCTTCAGATTCTTGAGGCCCGAGCCCGAGCCCTGGGTGCAGGGCCTGAAGCCTTGAGCCCAGGTCCAGGCCCGGGCTTTTTCATAGCCAAGAAAAAGTGTGCTAGGAGCTCTCAAGAGATGTGCTGAACAGCAAAGCCGGACCAGCTATAGACAGTATGTCCAAACAAGACCGCGGCTGGCCGCGATGTCAACAATAATGCCGCGACTATGGTTTATGCCACAAATGATCGGCCCACAGCCGCACCTAATTGGTAGTCAAAGCCGAGCCCGGCGATCAGTTTTAGAGTCTACACATCATGCAGGATATTTTTATTGCTCATACCGGCCAGAAGGCGCCGTGAGGACAAGAAAGCCTAGACGATAGATATATATATGTAGGCCCGGGCCTGCGAGGCCTGGCGGGCCTGGCATCTCTCAAGCCCGAGCCCTGGGCCCTCCAAAGCCCTGTGTCGGGCTCGGCTCGGCTTGATCAAGCCCGGGCCCGGCTCGGCTCGGCTTGCGGGCCTGGGCCGGGCCCTGCACATCACTAGATGGCTTGGTGAAATCGAACTTACTGGATACGCGATAAGAGGCCTCCTCTCTCATAATCCGCAAAATGAGTCCGGACCAAGGCATTGAGATGATCGATGGCCACGGCTTTGACGTTGCGGAACGCCGTGATGGCGACGTCCCGCCAGCTCTGGACGAAACGGGCGATGATGCTGCGAGTGATTCCGCATGGGAGCTCTCTGGGTAGTTCTCGCGTAACGGCCCTGTTGAACAATAGTTATTCGCAAAGAAACTCAAATATCACAAAAAATCACTCTTTGATGACCTTCATCATTTCATCGAGGTACACGATTTCGCCTTCAGCACAGAGTTGGGCCCATGCTGGGGAGCTTCGGGTGAAGATCCATCGTCTGGTTTATAGGTGGGGCAAAATCGCGGTGTACGCTGAGAGACTTCGCGTCTCAGTGTATCGTATTGCTCGTTGACCTGGTAGATCAGTCCGACTTCCATAGTGAAAGGTTTCGGAGATATTCCTTTGATGTGAGCGGAGAGATCCGCGGAGAAGTTGTTGAGGACGGTGAGACGGTATCATGGGCCTCGATTCAGTATGAGTGCTTGAGGTCCGCGTCAGACTCATCGATTTTCCCTGTAATCTCTCGGGAAATCACCGGAAGTCTAACATGGAAGTGAGGTTGGAGCTCAGATTTGCACACGATAGAGCACCTAGCAACTTCGAGGTTGGACAACAGCTTGCTTGTATATTGGGTAAGCTGTTCGGAGCCGAGGCGGTTCCTGTCCTCTCCGCGAATGGACTTACCTGGTCCTGGAAGAATTCGCGTTTTTCCTTACGGGCCTTTTCCCAGGGTATATCACCTCCAGCAGGGAGCTTGACAGCAAACCACCCGTTATCAAGTTTACGTTTCATGTTATTGAAGGTCTCGAGCCAGGTCGGCTCTATGTCCTCCACAATCCTGTTGACCTTTGTCAAAACACCTGCGGTCGAGGTCAGCCAGCGATGAATGCAGGAAAGAAAGCACCTATCCACTGTTCGCCCCTTTAATTCGTCATCTGAATCAGCGAATATAAGCCGCGGTACCCCGCCTATCTCCGGATCGTCTGCAAAGAAAAAGAAAGAAAAAGGTAAATGGGGGTTGAAGCGTCCTTCAACACACGCACATTCGCAACTAACGACAAGAAGGACGATGCAGTTGCGCTTGGAAGCGCACTTCTTGACAAGATTATTAATTAGGTCGATTTGGCTCGGGTCCTGTGCATCTCAATGACGCCTTGGACAATGATTAGAAGCTTTACCACCGCAAACCGCAACTCAATTCTCACCAGGAATATCGTAGAAATATAGATCGTGCATATTGGGGCCCTTGGCAAAACACATACACAATCTTCGGAAAATGTTCAAGCGCTGACTCCTGGGGTCGTTGCGGTTTTCCCTATTAAGGATATGTTCCTGGGCATCGGCAATCGCAGAGCAAATCTCGTTCAAGTCGGACAAATTCCTGCGGCGGAAGGAGACTTTGTCGTCGCTTGCGAAACGCAAAGCGGTATCAACCGAAGGAGGCGAGTCCGTGGAATGTTCGAGGCGAAACTCCATTGGACATCTGTTGAGTAGGTTAAAAACGCCTCAGATCGCCATGTATCAGGTCTATACTTAGTGCAGGTTCCGACCCCACGGGGAAGTTTCAGCTGCTTTACCGTCAGCAGTTTGGACGACAACTCGGAAAGCACGGTCTCACCGTGCTCAGGGATTCGATCACAGAGGTCTTTCCTACACTCTGAATTCCACAGTGACGATGCTTGGAAGCTGTATTTCCTGCTCGATTCTGATCTAGATATCAGCTAATTTCACCAATAGCAGTGCGCTCAGACGTACTTGGCATCGCGGAGCCGATTCAGAATGTCCAGACAAGCTTTGGAGTAGTCTCGAAGGGTCCTAGGGGAGGTTCCCATTGTGCTGCAGAATTCAAAACACCTGATCACCATCTATCCTCCTTACCATCACCTCACCACCCGATTCACAAATTAAGTACGAGACGTTCCTGCTGGCTACATGCTACATTAGGAACATTGCCCACTATGGCACTTATCCCCACGGACTTGCCCTGGACCTCCTTCTCAAATCGGTGTCGTCGCCGTAGCCCCTATTTTTTGGCAACCAAGTACTCGCATCTAGACCTTCATAATCCGAGACGACTCGCGCTCTGGCAGCATAGCAGATACCTCACGTTGCCGCTGTAAAGAAGGACTTCCGTCACTGCGACATTATTTCCCTGGACTTAAGCTTCCTCGTCGTCGCTCCTGTCTCATTCCGTCAAAATGCCCTGTAGACCCGAGCTTTCTACT
>JARKIE010000738.1:0-26840 GCA_029378255.1 Mycena rosella
GTTGAATACTCGTTAATGGCTGTGCTCTAAATTCCCTTCAAACGGTGTAGCTTTAGTCCTGTGGTTACCACGCCCTGACAGTAGGTGATCGACCTTATTATATAAGCATCCATTTTGGGAAATCACGTGGGCCCCCTTTCGACGCGACTTGGCGCGCCGGACGCGACGAAACTCCATCAACCCAGGTTATGTGGGGCAGAACAACTTGAAACATCAGAAATAATTATATACCTCCCCTAATTTCCGCAGGGAATATGGATAAGAGCCCAAGTCTGCGGTTGTAGCTCATAAATGCTTGCGAGATGTCAAATGGGCGAAGAAAAAATCAGAAAATGGTTGAAATCGTCTAGGGAACCATTCAGGGTCTAAAAACCTCAAAATACATGTTCAATGACACAGAACAAGCCAAAGACGCGTGAAATAAATGAGTTGTTTGGTCGTGCATTGTCCATCATTACATCATAAGATCGGACGCCGCTTATTTGACGCGGTAACTAACAGACTACAATGAGCGTGTTTACGTTGTAGCGTCTGTCTAGAGAGACTAGTGTAGCTTAATAGTGGCTGTGATTTGAGAGTGTAATCCTCGCCTCTGGCAGCGTGTGTTCGATCCGCTCCTCAGGCAAATTAGTTTTCTGCCGTATGGCTGCCTCATTCTGCACCTGAGTAGCTGTTTGTTCAAATCGACACTCACCGCAGATTATGTACCGGTCCGGCCCTGAGATATATTTTTTTAAATGGTTTGCTGACAGAATCACATTATCATCAAATTAACCGCCTGAGCAACCCAATGCAATGGTCAACAATTACTTTCTCTTTAGGTACATCTGGAACACTGCTATAGTCATATTCGACCGGTTTGCTGCGCCGTCCACCTTTTGCTTCTGTGACCCATCGGGCCGGTGGGACGTAGGCGATTAACCCGAAGGTCAGTGCACCATCACGCGCAATACCCGAGGCAAAAAATGTTACCTCCACGACTGCCCTCGCTATGTCGCATCGGAGCGACAGTTTTTATGCCGTAGCATTCTTACACAACCAAACAGTTCGACGGGACTAGCCGGCCATAGATTAGGGGGGCAGACAGGGGTTCCATTAAATTGCCCTTCATCATGTACTTGCGGAAGCTTCAATCATCTCTCTCAACATATCTCGCGGCCTTTCCGGCCCGGCCATCCACCGTCTCAAACTCCCAGCTTCCCACGTCGTTTATACCCAGTTCCTCGCACGGGAGAGTACGGACTCCAGCCGGCACCTCACCTGAGCGTGGCGGTACGATATATCGGGCGTCGCTAATCTCCGACAGGCCGCGATAGATCAAAATTGGTAGCTTAGAGGTCGGAATGATATATCACGGCAGTGAGTTTCCTCAGTTTATTTAGCAGTGATCAGGCCATGACTTGCTGCCGCCGTCGCTGTGCAGCACAACGAGCTCAAATATCCGCATTTGGACACAGCGATCAAATGCCTCTCGACGTCGTCCGCGACGACGGCCACAAAGTGTGCCTCAAAAATTACGAAAAAAATCTGAATTATGGAGCGGATATTCAGAATACGGAGCGTACAACTACAGCTGGAATCCACGGTGTAAACAGTACAAAACCACAATACAGACACGCAGCTAATCCGCTTGCCAGCGGCGACACCGCAAAGCGGAGTTGGGCCCGTGAGGTCAAGCCTCTGCTTGTTGGTCACCCGCCGCCCATCGGAGGACGCCGAGAGCTGACAGGACCAGCAGCACGCTGGGGGCTAGCTACGTGCAGTGGCGATGGAAATCTGACAGGCACGGGGCTCAGATCTCACGCCCGTCGTTGCCGCGGTGCCGCCATCCGAGCCGCTGGGCCGCGCTGCGCGAGGACCGACACCGCTCGACTACCGCGTCGCGGCAGGGATGCACTGGCCATAACCCTCGGTGACCGGGGGGCAGGGCCGGGCCTGCAGGGGCGCACACTGGATAGTGGTGCGGTGGTCCCGGACGCGGCGGAACTCCTCCACGCACGAGCTCGTCGTCCGCGGGCCGTCGACGCTGTGCGGAGGCGAGAAGGGTGGGGCTGCGCTACGGTTTTGCCTGGCCGTAAAGGGCATGACATCGCGCTCCTGTTACGACGTGCGGTGCAACCTCATGGAAAAATAGGCACGAACGAAGTGCGAGGTGGAGGTGGGCCACCGCGTGAGCCATGGCCACATGCGATGCACATTCCCGTGAATTCGGGATGCGCATAGCGGTTCCCTAGAGATCCATGGAAATTAAACACCCCGAAGGTCATAGCACATGGTCCACGCACTGAAATCTCGTCCCCTTCTGTGCCTGTTTGTGGTGGCGCATTTCAGCCGCTATTTCGTGCTCTGACGGCGCCTATAGTGTCGGAGAGGAGAGCCAACGTGTGGAAATGGGTTGCCTAGGTCGTAGATGAGCTCAGGATGATAATTCAGGTCAGGCAGCGGCCTCACGGATGTGTTTAGAGCCTCCGACGCCAGGGAGGCTGAAAGAGCTGCAGCTCCAGATCGGGCGGGCCAAACGGGGCATGGAGCCGCCATATGAGGGTAGAGGTTTTCCCTTGGGACGCTCCGTGGTTCATATTTCGATATCGGGCGGAGATGTGCCTTTTCGAGGTCGTCATTTGGGAAGAAGAAGAGACAGTCACTCTGTGACTGCGTTACAAAATGTCCATTTTCGGTGTTGGTAACTGGAAGTTCGTCCCCGCTAAGCACCATCTCAAATTTTATCCTCATTCTGAACCGGCAGAATGTCTTAGATTCCAGAGCCAAATATATTTCTATAGGTTAAATTGTAAAATCCTGATACTGAAACTCTGGGGGAGTTGGAGATAAAGAAAACGGGATGGATGGGCGCCGAGAATTCCTCGTGTGGGTGCCGTATCATCATAAATAAAGTCAAGGGATACAACTAGTGTTCAGAATATCAAATTTGAGGTGATGAAGATCGGTATGTGAAAAAATGTGCATTAGGGTGTAAGCTGTAGTATCATAGTACGGAACAGTGTTGGGCTCGGCATCTAATTTTGTAAAAAAATTGGCGAAAAGCATAAAACTCATTCAGAGAGTGGATTGGTGTGCAAATTACTCATTAAATGGCTTGGAAGACCCAGACTGTCTTAAAGAGTTGCATTGTGGCCGGCATCAAAACCTCAGTATCAGGCATTAAGTAGATTGTGGCTTCTCCAAGTCGTTGGTGGATTGAAAACCGACACAGTATACTACTTATAAGGTGCTACTACACAGGAAAAACATACAGGAGTTTCATAAATGGGCTGCTCGAAGCTGTGGCATAAATCACGGAAATATACGGAACGGGGTTTGTGGCGCTCCGTACGGAGGAAAATGGGATCGGACAGCAGGAAGGGATTGTGTACCACGTAAAGAGGGGTGGGAAAGCGAAAAGGATAAATGGCATTGAGGCTAGAGCAGGGGGACCGAAAAAACAATAGCAATATGGTGTTGACGACGGGGTACAGGATGGGATAAGAGAGGGGCGGGGACGAGGAATAGTTAAATAAACAAATAAGACATTTTACAGGTGGAATGTGCGCAGGGGGCCCAAGAGCTACAGGCGATACCGAGGAGGGCGGGCAGCGCCGCGGACGGCGCACAGCGGTCAGCGGACGGTGAGGAAAGCGGGGTGAGGAGCGGCAGCAGGTGATCGGAGCGGTGGCGAATGGATGTGTAATTCCGGCGCACCGGTAACCGGGAGCCGTACAGCGCGCACAGCGCACAAATGCGGGGGAGTGGAATGTGAGCCATAAAATGCCCGAGGCCAAGCGCGAAGCGTTGGAGGGCGTAGGTGGTGTCTGACCCATAGAATTCGAAGGCAAGAATCGGTCAGGGAGGGGTCAGCGGGCGCGGCGCGCGAGCCGACCCGCTGGTGCTAATCGAGCGGTGCTGGGGCACTGGGGCGCATCAACGGCGCAAACGGGAAAGGATCCGGTACGGGGCATCGGTGCGATATTCCTGCGGCGCGGGCGTGCGCAAGCGAAGCCAGGGAGGGGCCGGGTGCCGGGGCCGGGGGCAGGTGCGGAATACCATCGATTGCGAGCGAACGAAGCCGAGTTTGAGGACAGGAAGCAATGGAGGGCTTAGGACACACACCAAAGAGGGCCATGCTCGAAGTACAGGCCACCAGCTTCATCCAATCAGCTTTTCAAATGCGGGAAGCAGAGCGCGCGCAAAGCCCAGCGCGCCGTAACGAGGACGATTCCGGGCGATTGGTGGATGGGAGACGACGCTGAGAAGCTAGAGGAGTGACCAGATGAAAGGAGGAAGTAAGAGGCGGCAGGGGCCCGCGTAGGAGGGTAAATGGTGAGGGGTGAGCAAGAGTGAATGTGTCACGTGTGGTCAAATGTGGCCGAATTGGGAACGGCGGCGCGCCTCGTGCACGGACCAGGTGAGGCGAAGCGCATGCGCGCTGGCGGGTGCCCGGTGGCACGGAATGAGCAGAGATAAAGGTGCATTGATATATTGGTGACTACGCTAATTAGACGCTTTGATCTATCGTGCCCCTCCGCTCATCACCGGTCCAATGATGTATCAAATCCCCACATACGCCTGGGCACCTGCCACGCTGAACTCGCTGGGTGGCTGCGCTGTGCCCGGTGCCCCATCCGGTTTCCTCGCGAAGAGGTACACATGCATTCAATTTCCCTGCGTGCCAGTACTCCCTATCTCCCTTCCCCGGTGCTTCACATGCACCGCTTACACACCCACCTGCGCACCTCCTTTATCTCCTCCGCCGCTTGCTATACTCCGCTTCGGCCCGGGTTGCGGTGCCCCTACTTCTCACACGTGCGCTACCTTCCTACGCTGATCCCACCACCTCAGCCCTGTGCTGCCCCACGCACTCACGAGCACAGCGCAACGACGGCAACGGAGGCGCGTCACGGTCACTGCTTTGGTGCGCGCTGTCCCTGTCGTTTCATCCTAGACCGGCACACCCGGCCTTCTCGTTCTCTGTTTTATCCTGGACCGGCGGTCGTGTACTATTGTAGCTACCCTGCGCCAACAGGCTAGGCATGCCATAGCATGGCGTGACCGGATCCTGGAACATCGCAACCTTCGCCCCTCCGTTTTTGATGCTAGCTCTATGAGGAAGAAAGAGTAGCAAGGCATGATGGCGCGCGGCGTGCATCTGCTCTCCGTAGGAAGTCCTTGCGAATTCTGCAGAGTGTCCCCGTTCGACTCGGGTCACACCATCCCTATGCTCTGTTGATTTTTTTTCGACCGCGGGATTCAGCTCGCTCTTAGCTCGCTCCTGATCAATTCGGCCCTCGCCATCCTCCACTCCGAATCAGACTTTCTAAGTATCAAGTCGCAATCTGCGCCGAAATTTCGTCGATCCAAAAACACTGCTGCGTTCCTCCGCTGAATATTGTTCCTAGGCCATCACAGACATTCAAAGGTTCTCCTCCTACGACCGCCCTCCTGCTGTCGATGAAATTAATGGAGGATCGCGCGCCATCTCGCCTCTTGAATTTCTGCAGAGTAAATTCACTATCCTCCTTTGCCTCGGTTCAAATTGGCCACGCTGCAGATCTGCTTCCGCGCTCATTTATGCCGCTCGGTCTGGTGCAGATGCGGAAAATCGACGACTAGTGCTCATTGCTTCTCAAAATTGGCATTCGAAATGAGGCAGACCAACCAAGGCGCTGTCTCGCGTGCTAGATGTCTACTACCTAACAGACCACCCGTGTCTAAATTCCGCTTGCATGAATCCAGGAACTGGAATACTGGACTGAGACTCGGTAGCGCACGGCGCGCATCTCGGGCAACCGCTCTTTTTCCAACCCCGCACAACCGATTCGGGCCCGAGCCGTACCATGGACGAGCTCTTTCGTTTTTCGAAACAATTGAGGGTTTTAGTGTCCCTGACTACATATATGTCCTTTAAACCACCAAAATGCATACCCCCAGAGCTACAATGGGGCGTTGCGCTTCTACGTTATTGGGGATATTTGGTACGCTGGAAAGACTTGCCTCGTTCTCGGCGCCTACTTCATGTTTTCCCCAAAGGTAAATTTTAGCATGGACTGATATCATCAGGTCCGGAATGCAATTTGGACCGAGTGATTTGACTGAGATTTGGTACAGATATGTTTGAAACAGTCTGGCCGTTGCGCTTCCCAGGTTATGACAATCTATTCTCGTAGATATCCATCATCTACTCCTCGAGCTGTTTATTTTCTGACCACCGACTTCAAAATTGACCGCCATCCGCGCGGAACGCGATGGAGGACCGGAAGCCTGCACTGCCTTGTCTGCCCTTCAGGAGGTAGCTCACCTCACCCGGAGTTATACGCGGAGGAAGTACTCATGGGGTTCTTATATCAAAGTATAGCGCAACAAATCCCTCCCTCCTCTCAAATACTGTGGTGATGGAGATGCAAGGCGCGAGGTGGAGAACCCGTGCGCCGAATAATACTACGGTGGTCGCCGTGGGCTTCCCAAGGCCATGCGGGAAGATCTTGGGACGACGGCGGCGGGGAAAATATGGAGGCGGAGGTGGATATCATAGCTCGGTGGGGTATCGAAGGCGTCTGCGTTCAAGGTCCGGTGGATGGTGAATCGGGACGCAGAAATAGTTGTGCGCGAAGTTGACAAGGCCGACGAGCACCGCGGAGAGGGCGAATGTGAGTAGGAGGACACTCGCCACGACGAGCGCCTCGTTTTCGCCGAGGCAGAAGGTGGAAGGGTCTATCGCTTGTGGTAGAAAGACGCTGGAATGGATGGGTACTATTTTCGACCAGTTAGTTGGCCCCCTAAGCATTTGTGCCTGGCTCTCCGTCGTTCCACTGACTCAATCTAATCCCCGCTATCCCAGAACGAAGGCATGCATCCTAAGAATGATTCCAGACCACCAGTTCTAATATATTTGGACATTTGAATTCGCGGCGAATTTTGTTTCATCGGCATTCCAACATGACGAAATAACAGGCTAGTTGGCCACCCCGCCGAATAATGGCCTGAGCTCTCAAATGGCCGCCACTTGTACTCTAAATCATAGAGGGAGATCATATTGACCATTTCACATAGTTTGTGGTGTATATATGAAGCATATGAGAGGCAGAAAATCTGGTGCCGACCCATGCGAAACCGCAAAATCCGGGTCGTAAAATCAACCAGCGTCATACATGTACAAAAACACCTGGATGATCCAAATTGAGATCCACATTACTTAACGGGAAGTATTAGGATGTACCTGAGCACCCACCTCTATTCCAAGATGGGGGCAGCTCCTCCAAAAAATCTGGTTATTAGGGAGACCGAAATTGGGTGGTTTGAGATAATGACCTGCAGAGCTATCTGAGGTAGATGGATAAAATTTTGAAATACCTCTTAGCATGTAGGATTGGATAGTAGAAAGTCATTTTTTAGTGCTGGACCATTGGCCATCCCATTGACCATCAGATACAGGCCCAGCATCGGGGGAACAGAACGAGCGCCAAAAGTCGTGGATCGACAAAGAAATGGTGGAGAAATGGCCACGGTAAGTGAGGCGAGTGGTCCGATCACAAGAAAATGTTGTTCACACGCTTTGGATTCTGATCCTCGATGTCATAACTTTCGATCAATCCATCACTTTCGGCCGAATTTTGGTCTGAACCTGCGTTGGAGTTCGTACTTGGTTCGCCATAACACCCAACCTGAAGTATCACCCCCTTCCCTTCTAACTGCAAGTGGCAACTAGCTGGGGTGGCCAACTAGGTGGTCTAAAATAGTAGGGGTTCCGCGGTTGGGAGGGGGAGAACTTGAGAAGAAAGGGTGACGCGGCTGATATGTTGATAGCTTGACAGAGCTATCTGTGATGGGACGGCAAGAGAAAATCTGTGGAACGGAAACTCACGAGAGGCGGTAAAGGAGAAGGAGTGGAATCTCGGGAAGCAGGAACAGGAGCAGCTGGCGCTGTTGGAGTGCAGTGGGGGTATGAGGCAAGGTAAGGAGCTGGGAGGGGAGGGCAAGATGCGTATTGCCAAGCTACTTAGGGCGCGGGCTTGCACTGACCGAAAGCCCCGGGGTTTTGATGCATGGTAAAAATAACTGGTGGTGGGCAAGGATCGCCGAATGAGAAATAAGTTTGCCAACTGCGTAGAAGTTGAACGAAGGGGCAGGTGAGGTTAAATAGAGACTTCTGTGGGGGCGGCCGTGGATGTGGTGCATTTCTTCGCTGATGCTGCATTTAAACTCCTGGCCCCTCCTGCGAAACAAATTGACATCAAGAGACATCATTTCTGCGCTCAAGCTGTCATGCATGTCATGCCGTGAGTATCCTTTGATGTGCAGTAAATCTCGTCCTAGTGCCGCACACGGCATGTCTTGCCTCGGCTGCCTTCATTCCGCACGTCGTCCAGAATGAGGACGAGAAGGACACGGTCAGACCGTCAGAGTATAAGTGCGTACCTCAGAATCCGACACCCCAGCGTTGATGGCACAACCCCTCACAAGCTACACAGGTTGGGTCAACCGCCGGGGCGCAGCCCGCACGGTCCCGATGCAAGTTCTGGTCCTCGGGTATCCTCGCACGGGGACGACTTGTACGCGCGGGTATTTACCACGGCAAGCAGTGTGCTAACGGAGACGCTAGCGATGCGAGACGCTTTAGAGATTCTGGGGTACAAGGGTGTTCACCACATGGAGGATATCTTTGCGAATCCCCTGGAAGCGGGGATGTGGACAGAGGCGATCAACGCGCGGTTCTTCGCTCGGGGGACGCCGTATAGGAGGGAGGAGTGGGACCAGTTACTGGGACATTGTCAGGTGCGCGGGCTTCTACAACGGGAAGAAGCCCTCTGAATGGCATCGGGGCAGGCTGTCACCGACACCCCTGCTGCGATGTTCGCTGAAGATTTGGTCGCTGCGTACCCAGGTGCAAAGGTGATCTTAACGAACCGCGACGTGGACAAGTGGTGGACGTCTTTCTGCGACTCGATCGGAAGCGTCGTGGCGAGCCGTCGGTACCGTCTCGCCGCGTACCTCGATCCACGGGCCCTCGGAACGGTCTCGCGACTGGGGAAACTGATCATGTCAGTTATCCTGGGCCCCATCGTTACAGAAGCGGGAGCCAAAGCGCGCTTCACCGCCCATTACGAGAAGGTCCGCAAGATCGTCCCCAAAGAGCGTCTTCTAGAATACGACGTCGCAGAGGGGTGGGGCCGCTGTGCGCATTCTTGGGGAAGGATGTGCCGGCGCTGGACTTTCCACACACAAATGACGCCAAGATGTGGCGCGAGAGGGCCGAGGCGACGACGTCCGTCATTTTCCGCCGGTTTGCAGTCAAGACGTTGCTCCCGTGCTTTTTGATAACCGGAGTGGCGCTTGCGATGTATACGCGAAGGGATTGGAGGTAGCCGTGGTGGCATTGTCTCTCTCTTGTGTTTACCTCAAGTTTACCCAAGACCCGGGCCAGAGTCTGTTTGGCGGTACCGAGCGACGGGCATAAAGTAGCTTAACCTCGGCACCTTACGAATCGCATAAGATGTGTTGTCAATGTTGGTGAATGTCGCGGGGGGAAGATTTGGAAGCGCAACGGAACTTGAGCCCGAATATTCCCGATGACTCCCTTCGGCAGATCCGATCAGTCAGCGAAATGCTCGGACCGCGATCCGAGCATTGTCACCCACGACCACTCTCCCAGAGCTCTCATGTCCCTTCAGAATTTCCGTTCGTTCCGCATGTATGGAGGTGCATTCCAGTCAGCGGGGATTTCAATAAAATATAACATTGAGACCACTGTCGTTCTGCGGCTGGGGATAATGGTGGGCCCTCTTTGACGCACGGAATCGCTCGCTGGGACAGGGATCAACATCTGAGGGAGCCATCTCTCCGCAGACGCATTTCGTGACTCCTCGAACGTTTTCTGCCCCCGAAATCCATGCACGGACTCGTATCGCAGTGCAACGGGTGCTATCGGAAAGGGCGGAAAGCAGCCTGGAGATGCCCAGATTATGTGGCTCCAAGGGCCAGCAGTTCACCAAACTTAGTAGTCTGAGGCCACCTGAAGTATGTAAAAATCAGGCCTCTTCATTTGGCAGAGATGAAGCCTATCGGATGGGTCCCGCGCTACCTTTTATCAGCGGTTCATACCAGTTCGTGGTTGAAGCTGTGCCTTGCACTGATATGCAATTATCCACAGCAGTAGCCTGAAAGATTTCCGATTTGTGTGATTCATGCCCAAGCATTAGGATCTACCCGCAATTTGGCCTTCAAGTTCAACCGCAAGTCAACATGATGACTCACACAAGCCTTTATGCGGCACCACCAGTTAGTGCTACAAAAAATAACTTGCAGCAATGACTTGTGTGAATATATTGACCTGAGGCGAGGCGAACGCAATATACTGGCGTTCGAAAAACCGAATTCTCTATCAACGATACCGTCGGCTGCATCCGCCGCGGTCTTTTTCCTTTCGGGGTTGGTCCTCGGCTGTCAGTATTTGCAAATTTTCATTCCTTGCCGTCTGCGTCAAAGTACTCGCATGCTGCCCTATCCCAAGAGTCTCTTAGTCTTCGGGGAAACCCAAGCCAGCTCCACAAAAGAATATACTACCCAGCTTCCTCCTCGCTCTCTCGGACCACTACCACCGCTTCCTCCCAGGCAACAAACCTACGGTTTCAGCGGGGAGCGGACATTATATCAGTGCAGGACACAGTGAGCGCGAATAATATACATGCTGGTTGACACTCACATCCTGCCAGCCGTGGTTGGCCCAGCCAATGGTGCTCCGACGTTTGGGTACAGTGTGAATAATGGTCCAAGTCAGTCATAGTCTAATCAAATTTACGCTTTCCGTTGTATCTAACACACTCAGTGAATTATCCGTCATACTCCACATCATATAACCGTCCTAAGCAACAGGTACCAAAACTGTAAATGTTTGGATTCAACAGCATTGCTTATGTGTCTGAGGTCCAGTAATCACAGTTGGACAACGAGGTCCACTTCACATAGCTTGAAGGTATTATTGAATGAATATATAGCTTATTTGCAGGTTGTCTCCCCATACAAGAGGGGACCTGATCAAAAACTACGAAATTATATACTGCATTTTTTTAAATAATAAAGAAGCAAATCGGAACGCCACACCTCCTGCAAAATTGCAGCGCGGATCCACCCATATAAAATTTATGTAGATACACGAGGAATTGAGCTCAGGGCAAGGGATGTGGTCAAAACCATCAAAAACAGCTCAAAATAGAAGAAAATTTGGCCGCACCCTAAGTTCCGCAACTCGCTGTAAGGCACCAGAAGAATTTAAGTCTCGTTCGGCCGCGACGAACTGAGTGTCTTGGTTGCCGCACATACGAAAAACCAGAATGGCGCTTGGCTCTAGGCTCTGTTCAAGGTCAGCCGCCGTTCCGCCTGTAAACCGCTAAAAAGAGATATGAGTATTGAATTTACAAGCTGTGTTCACTGGCCGATGCAATGGGCACTCGGGGATCCAAGCTAGCTCCAAGTCCAACGCTGCGAGGAGCTGAGAGCGAAATTTCTGCCATAAGATGTGAATGTTAGCACCATCTCGCCCGCCCTGCGACATTCCTCGCACAGGGTAATTCAACAAAAAAAGAAGAGGAAGTTGCAGTAGGGCTGCACGCCGTCCCGGCGACGGGGACGGCCGTCGTTTCGACGGGTATTGAACGGGCAAACCCGTCCCGTCTCCGTCCCGTCGGGAGGTCTCAGAAATCCTTGACGGAACGGGACGGGTGACGGGACGGCCGTCACCGGGGAACGGGAGGCGACGGCAAGTCGCCAAATTGCAAGGGCGAGAAATCACTCAGAGGAAACAGAACCAGAGTAAATTCGAGCAGTGGATGTATTCATTTAGGTCCTAAGCATCACCGAGAATCTCCTTCACTGCACTTCGCACTCAGATTTGTAGAAGTCGATCTCGGAGGCGTCGCGGAGGTCGCCGTTGGCATTGAGCGCACATTGGTTGGACATCGCTGGTCGTTGTTTTTGCAAGCGGAACCATACCAGATTATATACCAATGGGAACTGGGTGTGAGTAAAAACAAAATACTAATCGGATGGTATTTATCCGTGAAATTAACCAGGAGAATGGAAAAAAATGGCAGGTCGAGAGCGCGAGGAGAATTATCCCCGAAAAGGAGCGGTAATGAATTGCGAGTACTCGGCGAGCATCAGTCCAGCCCGGAGAAACACCAGAAAAAGGTAGAGATTGAGGCGCGCATCGAGAATTAGCCCCGAACAAAAAGCGGGGATGAATTGTGAGCATCGGTTAAGACCGGAGAAACATAAGAAAAATGTTAAATCAAGGGCACAGCCAGGGACAGAGTGAGGAACGGTTGGCAAGTACGAGACAGTGATGGTTCAGGGAAGAGAAGTAGAAACAAGAAACACCGATCAACAGATGATTGCCAGATTATGTGCGGCCCGGGCGCGGCCAGTGATACTGATAGCAGGCAAGATTTAGTCTTAGTTCGACAAGTCCGTCACCTTCCGTCACCCGTCGACGGCCGTCGTTTGGCCGGCCGTCATGCTCTAGATCCGTCCCGTTGCCGTCCCGTAGAAAAAATTCTTGAACCCCCGACGGACGGGACGGCTACCCGTCGTACGGGACCCGTCAAACCGGCGCGACGGGCACGGCGTGCAGCCCTAAGTTGCAGGCGGTCCAAGCCCGAATTGAAAAGCGGCTCTAGCTCAAGACCTCGTAAATAAATGGTGCAGGCGCGTTTATCGTATAACTCCGAGTCATTTGGGTCGGGAGTGTTGGGATCGTGCAAGCCCGAACAGCCTGCACCTCAGACACGAATGTTCCCAGAGGCGAGTTCATTGGTTGTCTGTAACGGGTTGATCCGATGACATGTCTTCAGAAGCCGAGTCAGAAACAAAGACAGCAGAGAATTTCCGGCCTGGTGTTAAAACTTTAAGATCAGTTCAAACTAACCATGATGGAACTAGATTTCCCGAAAGCAGCTGAACAACAGTGAACGTCGAATGCAAGTTGAACGGAGACCTTGGTGATGGGATCAAGATCAAACGGCAAACTCCATTGACATTGCGACAGGGGCAGACAGGGGACGAGCGTCCTCCGTGGATTCGCATATTCGTGCAATACCACCGAAGATCCGACTTAATGCCCCGAGGGACTTCGTATGGAAAGCGTGCGCAGGGACGGGGCAAGACAGAGGTGGCGAGGAACGTGCTTTTAATGTACGGGTTGAGGCGAATTAACACTTTGGTTGGCCGTTGCACCATACCGGATCTGGAAATTTAATTACAGATTGACCGTTACACCGTACCGGGTTTGGAAATTTAAATAGAGGTTAACATTACACCAAGTCAATGAAGCACGAGCGGATGTGAGCGCAGAGGTGGGCGCGACATCAGATTTGAATGCCGTTACAGAGACAGATTGCTCGATGAAAAAGTATGGGCTGACGTGCTGAAGGAGGTTGAAAAAATAGCTGACATTTTTAAATTGCCTAGAGAGCGGTTCGAACCCCTCCCGATGAGGCGACAGATTCCTCAAGCAAAACACAGCCACTATCAAGCCACAAGATTTG
This sequence comes from Mycena rosella, assembly GCA_029378255.1. Lineage (NCBI taxonomy): Eukaryota > Fungi > Basidiomycota > Agaricomycetes > Agaricales > Mycenaceae > Mycena > Mycena rosella. Next base: position 13,533 of record JARKIE010000738.1, read on the forward strand.
AAGAGAATTTAGAACACTGCCACTATGCATGCTTCGGCACTGCCACTAATACTGATAGCACAGCCACTAAATCCGTTACACGCTTAAACGGAGGACATTTTTCAACTAGCTGGTGAAAACCTCATTTCGATTGATCAAAAACGATTACATAAGTACTCGTAAACATCTCGACTGATTAGACTAGGCTGGAATGCTTGCTTGCTTGTCAATCCAACACTGAAGTATTTGTACTACACCAATCTATAGGGGCGAAATTGCCTTCGAACTGGAAACCAACAAGTGGAGAACATCAGATTGGTAGGAAGTCAAAATCGCAAGTCTTTTGAAGCTTCAAGTAACTTGTTTCAAGGTGCAATTTGAACCTTACCAGTCACGAGACATTGAGTCAGCATATACACGGAATAAAAGTAAAATCCCGCAGCGAGAGTCGAACACAAGCGAAAAAAAGCTCCTAGAAGGGACAATGTCACGTGCAAAGTGAAAATTTGGCAGAGGCTCTGCAACATTAGGGCGCTTCAGGACCCACTACCTAAAGTTAGTGGGCACTTTTCTCGGGGAGTTGTGAGAAAACACTCGGAGATTGAACATCATTTTCTTGCTAAATGTGGCTGTGCACTAACCCTAATGATCCGATGATATGCCACGGCGAGTGGTTGTCGAAGTGCCAAAAAGTAAACCTGAATGAATTCGGAACTCGTCGGGTTGAGCAGACGGGTCCGATACTTCACCGAGAAGTAAAATGTGCTTGAATTGTGGGTAGGCCATCAGAGTTTAACAACGACAGAATATTACTACAATTCCGGTTTGTATGAAGGGGCTTCTAAGATAAGGAATTGCTATATATAGAAGGGGATGGGGGGTTCCCTCGGCTGTGAAAAAAACTTTTTGCACATTTTGTGTAAGAAGGGTGTGGGAGCTCATACAGAGCTGGAACTTGGCTGGAACTCGTTGGGAACTTGGCTGGAACATCTCCGCCGCTCCGGCGATCCATCTGATTGAGCTTGCTCATTGAATTGCGGTGCAGGCAGCATCACCATCGTGCAGCGGTCCTCGGATATGGCCACTAACCACTTAATTCTTTGCCCGTTACAGTGCGGCCAAGGTGTTTGGACATACAACCTCACTGCTCACTGCACTGGCGAGCCTCACAGCCTGATATCTGACGGTGTACCTCCCATTTATGTGATGGCACCTGGTAGCAACAGAGCAAGGGTCTGCATGCCTTCCAGCGGTGGAAATGGCGGCAGTCGTAGTTCTGTGAGAGAAATGAAGTTTATGCAAACGTACAATTAAAATTGCACAAATGTAATACCTCGAGAATGAATATATTTGAGTTCAGGAACCTCCGAGTCGCCGTAACGTGCGTCTAATTTCTAAAAAAAAGATCATTTCAGCGCCGGACATCGGACTCAACATCTGTCATCTATGATCCCCCGTGAACCCAAGCTCCAGCACAAATAATTGCACCGGCGAACAGTTCAAGTCTCTCACCCTACCTCTTTCCAAATGCCCACAGTCTGGAAACTTAAAGTTGGCTTCATTTCATGTCTCGCGCTGGGCTGCCACGCTTGGCGCCAGTCAAAGATCCCGGGCTAGATGATCACTCCAGATGAATGGAAGGTGCACTGTAGAATGATAGGGAACTGGCCCAGTTCATGTCGCTCTCATCAAGGGAGAGATCCCAAATTGCCAACCAATGGCGGAAATCCCTCCAATGAGATATGAGATAAAAAACACTAGGACACCGGCGGGAATCCTCGTCTGACTCCGAAAATGCCCTCCAAGTCTGCTATCACTCAAATCCGTCTCGAGAATATCATAACTTGCCTGAATGGTGCTGTGATCACTGTGGAATTGGTTTCAAAGAACCTAAAGACACCATTCCTGAAACCCATTGTGAACACCGTGTGTTCTCTTTTGACTGCTGCAGAGGTAATCATTCATGATCCAGCTGTGATGGTGGTGACTGAGTGGCCACAGACAATCAAGAAGAACAAGGAGGAGTGTGTCGAAATGCTTGAGCAAATTCACCAGCTCCTCTATGCCATCATTCAAGTTCACATAACTTCGAACACCAGCGGTGAATTGACGCCAAGATGTTGAACAATTTGGGCCAATTTGCCGAGTAACTCTAGCATATCTGGCTCAGCCATTGAGATTGATTACTGTCACAGGACACTCCACAAAATCCACAACTTTGTTGAAGCCCAGCAGGAAAAAATAAAATTCAAAACATTTTTCCGCCAGGGTGAAATAACCACCTTGCTGAAGAGTTGTACTGCTGGCCTCGACCAAGCACTTGATGTTTTTATGGTGAATTCAGGTGTAGTTGAAGCCGGAGTTTTGATCAAACAGATTTTCAACAGGTGAATGGTGTTAATTTTGTCAAGGATATCACTGCAACGAAGGAATCGGCGCAACGGGTCCACGAGGAAGTGCTTGAGTTGATCTCAGCTCTTTCAGATGAGAACAGTTCTGATAGAGGATCTTTGTCTGTGATTCTGTAATTTTCTTTCTAAATTACTGACCATGTTCTCGTAGATTGGAAGTGCATTTTCCCGCTCTCAAGACAGGTGTGTGGGTCTGTCACATCACAAACTCAGTCTAATATTATCCAGCTCAAACTCCCTTTCATTGTTGCCATCGGAACCCAAGATATTCCATGGGCGCGAGTCAGAACTATCAGCTATCATCCAGTCCTTCAGTTGTGAGGTCCCGAGAATAGCCATCTTGGGAGCAGGTGGAATGGGGAAGACCAGCCTTTCCAAGGCTGCTTTGCATCATCCAGAACTGACTTCAAGATATGATCAGCATCGGCTTTTTGTCCCGTGTGATACCGTGTCAACCAGTATCCAACTTGCGGGGCTCATTGGAGCACATATAGGGCTCAAATCGGGGAATGATCTAACTGGGCCTGTTATCCGTCACTTCTCAAGTGGCCCCCCTGCTCTGCTGATTTTGGACAATCTGGAGACCGTCTGGGAGCCAGCGGAATCTCGTGCAGATGTTGAAAATTCCCTGTGCCACCTGACAGATGTGGAACATCTGGCACTCATTGTGAGCACAGAATCAGAGCAATCCTCATCTCAACTAACTAAAGGACTAGGTCACAATGCGAGGGGCAGAAAGACCTGCCAATTTCCGTTGGACTCACCCCTTTGTACAACCACTAAAGCCCTTGGCCCAGAATGCTGCTCGTCAAACGTTCATTGACATTGCGGATGATGTTCATGAGACCAAGGACATTGATAAAATTCTCCTCCTGGCAGATAACATGCCTCTGGCAATCGACCTCATTGCACATCTGGCAGACTCCGAGGGAATACCCAGCGTGTTGACTCGCTGGGAGAAACAGAGAACCTCTATTGTTTCTGAAGGCTATGATGCAAAATCTAACTTGGACCTATCAATTTCATTGTCCATCTCTGGTCCTAGGATGATGTCCTCACCTCAGGCGCTTGAACTGTTGAGCTTGCTGTCCATGCTGCCAGATGGGCTGTCTGATGTAGAGCTCCTCCAGAGCCAGTTTCCACTATCGAATATCCTGGGCTGCAAGTCAACTCTACTCCGCACATCCCTAGCCTACACGGATGGCCAGAAACGGCTCAAGGCATTAGTTCCAGTCCGAGAATATGTACACAAGAACCACCCACTGCACAACAATCTCATCCATCCCCTGGCCAAGCATTATCAACAGCTGCTGGATCTCCACAGAAAATATCATGGAACTCTTTCCAACGCAGGACCGATGGCAAGACTGGCAGCCAACTTTGCAAATATCCAAGATCTCATATCACATTATCTGAGCTCCGATAGCCCTCATCTTGCTGAAACAATCATTGCCACCTGTGTGTTCCACAGATACAGCCTACTCATTGGCCGTGGTCATCTTCCACTCCTAGACCATATTCCAAAGTTCCTGCGTCAGTTGATAGACCACAAACTCGAGGCTCATTTCATCACACAAAAACTCGATGGATGGCGCTCCCGTTCAATTGCAAATGGGAGGGAACTCATTGACCAAGCTCTTGAACACTTCAGGCACTTGGATGACCCGGATATGAAGTGTGAGTTGATCCAGATCTTTCCATTTGTTCATCCCAGTTGAAACAGCCTTAGGCATGTTCTACAGAGCTGCTGCCAACTATCATATTGGATTTAACAGAGATATCGGTACAGCAATGCAGTTTTGTCAGTGTGGACTGGAATTAGCTGTTTCTGTAGGAAGTGCAAACGGGCAGTCCTTGGCATTGAACCAATTGTCATGGATCAAGAGAGAGTCTGGGGATTTTTCAGGAGCCAAAAAATGTGCCTCCGAGTCGCAGAGAGCTGCTAAGATCAAACCCAATTTCACCATGGTCTTGCCTTGATCAACATGGCACAGATGGATATTGAAATTGGCGGCTTCGAGGATGATGTGCGACAGAATATTAACACGGCTGCCCTACTCTTCTCCAGACTCAACATTGCAGTTGGAACTGTATGGTGTGACATGTTAAGCGCAGCTTTGGGTACTCAACAGGGCAATTTGTTTGCAGCGAGGAGTCATTTCCAAAAATTCCTCCAATCAAGCTGGGGAAAAGATAATCAAGTTGTCCTGTATTGTCTCGAAACACTGTCTGCTATGGAGCAGTCGAATCCCACAGATAGGATTTTATTGCAGTGGCCGGTGACATTCCTTGTGACTAGCTTCAAGTTGAAGCAGAGGCTCGAACTCCACAAAGCTCTGCAGTTTCTGGGTGATGTCTTCTGGGCACAGGGAGATCAGGATACAGCTATCAGTCTATTCACTGTTGCTCTGGATGGATTCGAACAGATGGATGTGCATCGTAGCAGAGCAGAGTGCATAGTTCGACTCGGGGACATTTCAAAGCTCAATGGAGATGAGCCCAAGGCAGCCAAGCTCTGGGAGACAGCAAGACCGCTGTTTGAACGGTCATCACAAGGAAAGCAGCTTGCCACTCTCAATGCAAAATTCGCTGGGCTTAGCTACAACCAATCCCAAAAGGTTCAGCAGGACACCATCAACTGTCTTCCCGACATCCATGCCCCCACTGACCATCTCGAACAGTTGTCTGGCCCAGAGTCCTAATTTCACGACAATTGAGGAGGAGAAGACGGATTTGGAAGAGAGGAAGGCCCCTGTCCTCGCGCATAACTGATTCTGAACACGAGGAATGGCTGAGTGACCTCCCTCCCCTCTTGTATTTGTGTTTTGTACGGTCCCAGCACATATGATAATTATTCATTTATTTAGCCTTTGATTTTACTCAAAGTTGAAATTAAGTACCAGTTGGCCGGTGAGTTAACCCCTCTCCAAGCTCATCTCAGTGTCCTGGCGCCCGCTCACTACACGGCCTACACCGAAGTCTATATCGTCAACCAGAATCCCACCATCCAGTGCTCCAGTCCCGATGCACTATCATTCATGCCCGAGCGCGGCCTGATGTACTCCATTTGAGCCAAGTCGGAGATCAGTGAAGGGAGGCGACGAGGTATGAATTTCGTGGTAAGGAAAGTTGCATAAACTTCCAAGCATATGACACTGACACCAGGGGTAAAGGCCAGGGCACCTGAAAGACAGGTGCCTTGGCAAGAGGTACTCTGCATGTGTTCTGCAGCTCCTTGCAGGACACCAAACACATCTTGAAAGGGTGATAATGAGCCCTTAGCACGACAAATGGTTTCATTATCATTCTTTCAAGACATGTTTGGCATCCTCAAAGGATTCGCCGTTCCATTGTCGGGACCTCTTGCCAAGGCACCTGTCTTTCAGGTGCCCTGGCCTTTGCCCCCAGTGTGAGGGTGGGTTTGGCGGCAGCCATCGTGAATTGGGTGTATTAAACAGACAAAAGTCCCAACCCACTGAGAAGTAGGAATGCCGACAAAGTAGGAACCATGCAGCACGATGAGGTGCGCATGCACGGTTCACGGTATACGGTTCCGCCGACATTGATCCACTATTCCTTACTTGAGCACGGTGCAGCTTCTACGAATTGCTGCAAGAAGTACAACGCATCGAGCACGGAGCATGTACATTCCGTAAGTACTGTCATTGCTTGGGGGCCGCCATAGTTCATACTCAGTACTTGGTGTCAACCTTCGTTTTCACCGGGCTGCTCGGGTGTAAATCGAATTGACAGCAGCCTAATTAGCGCCCGAGCACGGCTGGTTAGTCGAGCACAATTCGAAACAGACATCTTCGTTGCTCCCATCATTATCACCACCAGCACTTTCGCTTTTCAGCAGTAGCACAACTGGGATAAAGTGAAGCGCCCACTGCCCAAAAGATTCTGAATCCACACCCAGCTCAAATTAGACAAATCAAATCCCCCGCGCTCGCTTCACCCAGCCGCAGGCCGCCCTACAGCGTTATCCAATCACCCTACGGTCTGCGACCGAAGACAGCAGGGATCCAACATGAAGAATAGCTCCTCGGGCGTATGTCGCGCTTCTTCCACCCGCGCTTGTCCTCCCGCGAGGGGGCGGCGTTCGGGCGCCTGCACACCGGGCGCGAGCTCAGTCGTCAGGAAGGTCTACAGGAGGCGCACGGGGAACGAGGACCTGTGGTGCGCGAACTGGCGCGTTCAGCTCGTTCTGGCCGCTGGAGTCACGGTACATTAGATACTAGCTGCAAAGGATGCTCGGGGGGCCTACACTGAGAGGCAGGTGGCGCCAATGCAGCAAGTAAGTCATTTCTCATTTCTCACAATGGGTTGGATAAGTGGGAGGCACGGGTGGGTGCGACAAGTTGCATGTTCAGTCCGGTCCGCGAAGGGGAGGAATCGGTTAGATCTTAAAGCAGAAATGAATGATCGAGGAGCGATCCGGAGTTCGGGTGGGATATGTCGGTGGTTTATGATGCTTAGAAGAGATGATAACGGAAATAGGACGTCGCAGCAAGACGGGCGAGAAACGTAGATCCTGAGCATGAGTTGCGCCGAGCAGAGGAGGGAGTGAAGGTGTAAACAGGTGGAATGAAATGCGGCAGCCCGCAGACGAGAGTCCGGAAAGGACAGGAGCTAAACATAACAGAGGATTCCATGTGCATGTTGTGTTATTCATTCAAGAACGGGTAGGGCGTTGGCGCACGTACGTGGGATTTTACCGTGGTTTTTCCGCCACTAAAATCCTATCTTTTAGTGGGGGAAAATCTTATGTAAAAGTTGGCCTTTTATTGTGGTAATTTCCCTAACTAAAAGATGGGATTTTAGTGGAGAAAAATCTGGGGCCAAAGTTTCCTGAGAAAAACTCTTGTCTTTTTTCGGCAGAAAAATCAACACAAAAACTCGCACTTTTTTGTCTCCTATAACTGGCACTAAAGTCCTGATTCTTTGTCGCACAAATTATAATATAAAGTTTCCATCTTTTAGTGTGCTTTTTGTTCAACTAAGCTTTGAGCCCAACAAATTAACAACATGATTCTAGCCCGTTTTTTTCCCACTAAATTTTGGGGATCCCCGCAGTGAGGACATCTTGTCGGAGCCTTGGCAATGGTTGTGTTTACTGGGTTACCGGATGGGGACGAGCCTAGGATACGATGTTTCTCGCATTCACAGTCGAGTGATTCAAATCCCACTTGCCCTGTGAATCAGTTGCTGTGTGCGCAAGACTTTGTCCAGCTCTCTCAGCGCAAATATTTCGAATTAAATAGCGAGGTCACAGGCGCAAGAGAGTGCCGTGGTACTTGAAAGAAGCCTCGATGTCCCTCCAACCCAAAACTTGCAAAAGTACACGAGGCGTCATGTCATCAAACACTGGTTGAACATTTCGAGTTTTTCAGTGAGAAAATTGGTAAAAAACTTTACCAATATTACAGTAAATTTTCATCAAAAAAGTAGCACAGGGAAGAAACCAAATAACCCAGCCAAAACAGGAAAAGGTATTGGAAAAGTATGACAATAACTTCACATATATTGGCCTTGGAATTATTCAAAAGATGCTGAAGGCATTCAGAAGATATGCTTAAATTAGAATATCTTTGCAGTGTCTTTTGAATGCTTTCTCCACCTGGCCACAGATATGCAGAAGTTATTGTAAGTACTTTCTGCATATCTTTCCAGTATTCCAGCTTGGATTATTGGGTTATCCTTCCTGTCTAGGTGAAAAACTCGAAACTTTTTCAGAGCTTTTTCTGTTTTTGGTGAAAAAAGTGATTGTGAGTCAAACAGTTCTGTACATATTTTGAGTTTTTCACCTATTTTTTCACTGAGAAATTCCTGTAAACTCGGTAAAGTGTTTCACCAATTTTCTCACTGAAAATTTTGAAATGTTCAACCAGTGAAAGTAGTAACTTTTGCACGCCGGTCATGCCGGCTGGGCCTCCAACCTTCCTGTCTCCGCACTCAAGCTATTCGCAACATCCAAAAAGCCCTTTGTCGCCATGCCGGTGTTCCCAAGCCATCGAATTGTGAAAAAGCGGCCCGTAAGTGTCCCACGGGATACACAGCCTTTTCCTCTGGTTTTCCTCAGTTCCTCTTCGACATCCAGAAAGATGAGAGACCACCGCTTCAGCCTGGAGAGATCGGAGTTCGCCAAGATAACGATGAAGCCCCCGAGACACGTCACCCTTCCCTCCACGAGGATTTTCTCACCCTGAACCCTATAGGCCGCAACAACAGACTCGGAGGCGCTGGCGATGCAAGGCTACTCGGAATATTATTTGAGTGGGCTATTTCAGCCTCGGCGGGAGGAGGCAGAGATTCAGGTACGTCCTCCTCAGGCTTCGTTTTCCAGCATATCGATTTCTGATATAGCACTCAGCCACCATGCCTGGCGCCGAGAGAAAAAGACCCTTTGCCTTGGTTGAAATAAAAGACCAGCACCACATGCCAGAAAATCAATACCATCCCTAATGTACTACAACTCGATGTGCCGAAAAACTTGACAATGTGGTGCACGAGTAGAAACGTCGTTCAAGCCCGTCCTGGCGGTCCGAGGTAATGTATTGTACCTCCTTCCCCGTCCCGCCGCCCATCCAAAGCCCAGCCTACGGCGCTCGTCACGGCGCTTCCAAGTCTCTGTGGTTCTGGAACGAAGCGTCACGTTATTACGTGGAGCACAACACGGGAGAATGAGGACCGTAGCCTATGCATGTTGCTCTAACACCAACCACGCCCATACATCTCATGATTCTCGATGACCAGCTGCATCGCTGGGAAACAAGTTATACAATGCACCAACCGCGCATCCTAAGTCCGCTTCAACGCCGGTGGACGCGAAGAGAAGAGAAAAGGGCTGTCGGGATTAAAATTTCGGATATAGGGTCAGGGGGGAGGGGTCCACCAGAGGGCCGAAAAAGACTTTCTGCCTCGTATTTTGAATGGTGTATCCGTGGGTTGGGAAACTTATAGTGCTTGAAAATTGGTTGAAAACAGAGTCATGTGCAGGCACACCACCACCTGATGGACAGCTTCCAAATGTAGTCGATGCTATCACGACTGCGTTCCTTGGGTGTCAAATGCACCTCCAGCGTTGAATATGATACCGTAGGCTGCAATTCTGGGAATTCTGTGTTGCTTTCTGGAGGGAAATTCACTCTTGTAAACTTGAAAGGCCTTCCGAAGCTGGCCCGGCGCTTAGGAGTGGGAACCTCCTTACCTATATGGAAGGAGTACGGAGAGAGGGGTCCCAGGAGGGGCCGAAAAAAACTTTGCAACCCGATATCCATATTTGAAACCTGACAGCCCCTTGGAGAAAAGATATCCAGCATGGATCCCATACCCTGAAAGACAAAGTACTGTATTATTACATTCAATTCGACCATCACGCGTCACTCCCCCCTTGGTCGATGGCGAATATTGGAGTTTCGTCACGTGTCGCCCACCCTTGGTCGAATGTAATTTTTGTCATGCAGGCGTCAAAACTGCTCAAAATCTCCTCTGCAGCACATGAATTTGAAAATTTTCATTCTGGTGGTCAAAATTTTCGGTTCTGTCACGCGAAATTTCGGCCCTGGTTGAATGGTCGAACTGGTAATTCGGGTCACGTGTCACACCCCCGGTCGAATTGAATGCAATTATACAGTATAGTCTTGGGTCAAAATCCATACTGACTAGTGATACAATGAGTTTGCATAGAGTCGTCCTCAGGAGTTAGGACTACAGTAGCGTGGGTCATAATGCATAAGCTCATAGTGCACAACACACATGATGCATAGACTTTGAGGTCCACCAAACTGCCCAGCTCCACTGTAAAGGCATCCCATAGTGCATAATTCTCATAATGCATAGGACTTCAGGTCCATCGACGCTATGCAGTATGACCCGCGCTACTGTAGTCAGTTACTACCGGCGGAATTCGAATCTGGACGTATGCTGTTCAGTGTTCACTTTGCGGCTGTATTCGGATTTTCAGAAGTGCGGGACGCAACATCGGAAATGTGAGGAAGGAAATTTGCGTGGCAGTTAGATGTCGAATGTAAAGGTGGTGTCGATATTCCGAAGTTCGAACTGTAAGCGACCATCTCTGATTTCCCGTGCCTAATATTTAAATGCGGTTTTTCGTCGTCTCGGCCAGCAAGCCATTGTGTGTGGCGGCTATGCTCGCGTCGCGTCGGTCGCGTCGGTGAGTGGGCGCATCATTCGGATCATCGCATAGTATGATACGCAGCGGGATTTCTTGATGCGTGCATTGGTATACTCCGGCTGCAGGATTCAAGAGTCTCAACTTGTCTTCCCCCCTGGGGGCAGCTAGAATGTATCTCTTGGTTGGAGGTTGCATCAATGTTTTATTCCTGGCTTTTGGCTTTTCCTTCAACAACCAGCGAGGGACGAGTCGACGACTCCAAGTTCGAGGTGATTCTTGAAGTTTAGTGATCTAGGTTCGCCCGATCTCTCTGAATTTAGCACAGTCGCTTTCCGCTCTAGCTCTGCCGGCTCACTGCCGAAGCTCCTGGGTCAGCCCCGCGGACACCTGCACACGACCTGCACATCAGCGAATCCGTGCTGGCTCCGCGAAGCGTGTATCGTGACTTTTGTAACTGTTCTTTGACGAGATGCTCTTCGTTCGTGTGTGGTTTCATGCCCATATAACCACATCTCCATCCTCCTCCCTCTGTCGTGCTTGACATGTTCCTGTGGTACCCCATTTATCCAGAAAAGACATGCCATCGCTTCGCTCCGGCGCAAGAACGGCTCTAAACCTTGGATCCATAATTGGAAAGATTGCAGATAACTGACAGAGTAATTATAGAGATGACCACTGCACAGAACACGTCGGCCAGAGGCACATCAGATCGGACACAGTATAAAATTATTAGAGCACCAGTATGTCTACGCAGATAGAGGTATTAGGTATCTACAACCAGTCGCATCATATGACAAATACTTGGCCTGAAACGTGTTGAAGGCAAAGAAAATGAAAGAACGAATCATAGAACTCACTGAAAAGATTGATCCAATTTCCCCATAATGCATGTCGACGTACAGAACGTGGATGGTGGGAAACTGAATAGCATGACAGGTGTTCCATGAGCACCAGGGAAGGAACACGAGAATAGGGGGGTCGTTGCACGGGCGAGAGACGAGACATTGCATTATGGCAAGCATTCCGAAAGAAAGGAAAGGTCATCGAAAACACAAACAGCTTTTTGCACTTGACCTGGCTCCTTTTGTTCGCATCGGGGAATCAAATTGCTGTGGGGTTCGAGATCCATGTATGGAAATGACCACAGAATCCAGGACCCAGATTTTTGCACGCAGGATTTGAAAAACGCGTGCAGACTCTCAGATAAATTGATGGGAAGTACTAATTAGTGGCCCAGGATCGAAAAACAGTGATAGGAAGCGAGGGGATCTCGCCGAGATACACTGCGGGCAATTACCATAACGGTCAAATGTCAACCGTCGCTGTGACGGTTGGCTACCGGCTGACCACCGGTTGAGTATTTCGGCATAGGCGGCATCAGAGATGGCAACAACTGATTCTAATTAAGTTCCCGAAATACCGGAAATCACATGGATTCTATTCACACCGTATTTCGGCATGCTGCATCAAAGATCACCAACTGATTCTGATCGAGTTCCCGAGGAACTACGCATTCCCTGAAAATTCATTGAAGTACTGAATAGATTTGAAATGCATACATAATTCAGACAGCACAGCAAGATGACCGAGATTTTCCTGTTGCTCATGGCTCTAGATTCTCTCCAGCCTGATTGTGTATCTCCACAATTGCACACAAATAGAAGTTGCCAGCACAAAAAGAAGACACAAGTCCTTGATGATCTGTGGGTAGCACATGAGCGCCATCCGAAGCATGATAAGACATATACCAAGGGGGTTAAAGACAGGTTTCTTTCCATTTCTGCCATGCCTGTCTGTCTATGCACCTCGTATGGCTGCGGCAAAAAAAATCACCTTGTCCATGGACACATGCAGCCTGGACACGATGTCAGCCAAAGTACTTGGTCAAAACATGAGTCTCAGGACCACAAGGCAAAACTCGGCATCTCTAGATCCTCTCGTATTCCGACTCCAAACCGAAGCAATGATAAACCTGAGGGCCACTTAACACCTGTAATCCCGGATTTTACGAGAGGTGAGTGATCCTCGATTCCAGTGACACTTTTAACAAAACTGCGGAGTAGTGCTGAATCCACTGGTCAATGTCTGCTGCCTGCTGGTCTCTTGACTGAATCTTCGATTGGGGATTAGCCGCAGCAATTCCAACATTATTTTACAGGCACTGCAGCTCATTGTGGCTACAACTGTGCAGCTGATATTCGGTGCACTTCATTCAGCAGGATATAAATTTCCAGCGCCAGTGTTCACTCTTCCGAAAGATATCAGAACAGTCTATGGGATGGGTCTTGAGCCCGATATTATCCGCACAGCCTGCTGTCCAAAATGCTACAAGACATACAGAGACAAAATGCCAGCAGTGTGCCAATGGCGGAGATCCCCTAAAGCCCGCAAATGTGGTGCAAACTTATGGAAACAGCAGAAGACACGAAAGGGTTTAAAGCAGGTTCCAGAGTGCCAGTACACCACACAATCATTTGAATCTTGGCTCCGCTTTTTTCTTGCCCGCCCCCAAATTGAGGCTGCTCTGGAGGAATCCTTCCAAAAATCCTCTACTTGGTTCGAGGAGGAGCCAGATGGCTTGATGCATGATATCCAAGATAGTCCTGCATGGCGGAGACTTCGCTCATATCTCTTGACGAAATATCATTTGGTATTTTCGGTTTTCATTGATTGGTTTAATCCATATGGCAATAAAATTGCTGGTGAGATATTTCACAACAGAATTTGGTACTGTGTCTAATGGCTGTTGATCCATAGGCAAAGTTGTATCTGTTGGTGCCA